>JAIPRN010000911.1:0-60519 GCA_025469175.1 Geopemphigus sp. TES_GeoC_2020 | reverse complement strand
TGTATATAAATATACTAATTATATACATTTTTTTTTTAAAAAAACTTTGATGATAAAACAATATTTTCTATTATAAACTAATACTTGATAATAACTGTTAGTTGAAATCATTAGCGAATAGACTAGTTAAATACAACAGCACTTGATTAATTTTTATAATACCCTTTGGTCATGTATAGAAATATACTAATTAAAAAAAATTTTTTTTTTTTAAATTTTGACGATAAAACAATTATGTTTATTAATACTAATACTTGATAACGACCGTTAGTTGAATTCGATAGTGAATAGACTAGTTAAATGCAACAGCTCCTAATTAATTTATAATACCCATTGGCTTTGTATATATTAATTATATTAATGTTTTCTTATTCATATGTAAATATTTCTTATAAAATACATTCATATAAAAAACAACATAAAATTGAAATTTCGCAATAAGCATAAATACCCTAATTACCCAGAATATTTAAGTTAATTTGTAACGTTTCCTAATTAACACATTTATTTTTAGAATTTTTGATGTTCGTTATTCGTATTTTTAAATATTTTTTCCTTTAATCAGATTTCGTTAAATAAATTTATATTATAATTAATTTATTGTTGTTTTTGTAAGGATTAGAAACTTGGTATAAAAATTGGTTAAAAAATACAATTTTTGCAGGTAACAAAATAAAAAAACGCGTAGATATATTGTTAAATATACAGGCCAGTTTTATTTTATTAAAATTGTATATCCCATGGCAGAAAATGAACTTCATTAGCAGTGAGGTCTTAAAAAGTTAGGTCCATTGGGCCTTAAAAAAAGTTCGTGAATCCGCACAGTCTATAAATAGTAGCCTCTTTCTCCATATTTTCGTTAATTTTCAATTTTTTTCGCTCGAAAATGTTCCCCGAATTCGGCCAACGTAATTCGCGATCAATACGTAACAAATCGATTAATATTTATGTAAAATCAATACGTTTTATTTATTTCAGATGTGATTCCCGTAAGTTCGGAAGAAGAAACTGACTATATTTTTATACGTGTATTATATGTGTGTATCGTGTAATATGATAGAAATATAAAATCAATTTCAAATTTCCGCGTTATTTAATTAATTTTCGTACGTATGTACGTAGTGCCTATCTGTAGTTAAATGGACGTTAACCGAGTACGACTTTTGACCGAGTCATTTAATGTTTGCCAAGTGTGAATTGCCTAAGGTAATTAGGCCAATTTATAAGGAATTTGTCGGTAGGAGCGTAAAACGTGTTTATCGCTCGATATATATATATATATATTACTGACGACGATACGTATTTGCGCCCCCCCCCAATATAATTTGTCGACGATCGAATTGGTAAACTGTTTGGCGAAACGTCGTCGCGTCCGCGATTAAATATTTCCATTATTCGTCGATATGTTGCACGGCAGTCTTTAACGGTCTACGTTTATTCACATCCGTGCCTCCTTGTTGTACCTGGTATTTGTTTTATCAAACGTAGCGGGCGCTATCGTTTCCCGGACTCCTGGTGTCGCGGCAGGTAGGCCGTCGTGTTCACATTTCGTACCGGGATTTCGAACGGAATGGAACACAGGCGATGGTCAGATAGGAGGGGGCCGGTGAAAGTTGTAACGAATGTTTCGAGGAAAACCGATAAGTAGGCGGACGACGGATGGAATAGAAAGTAATATGCTGGACGGCTGGTGTTGTGGGTGAACGAGTGGCGCGAGATAGGACAGCCCACCTAAATAGAGTATGACGAAGGAGAAACGGAACGGAAAACAATACGCGTGTTTAGGTTCGTCACTGACGGAACGATTTATATAAAAATAACGAACATATGCCCGAATTTTCGGACGGCGCCGCGTGACATTTCATTTATTCGACTGTGGCGGAAAAACACACGCCCTCGCTCGCGTGTTGGTTTATAAACGGCCTCGGTTATGTACTTGTAGAACACAAGACGCGGCGGTTAAAAATATAAGTGATACGAAATGTCACGCGATTTTCGTTTTACAAAAGGACGTAGGAACTCGGCATTTCATTTTGTCGACCAAACACTTTGTCGGCGATCGTGCGTGTAATTCGTACGCGCCGGGCGAAAGTTATGTACGGTTTATACGACGAAAACCGCACCGACGGTCCGAAATATCGTCGGAAGTGTAGCGTTGTTTCTTCCAACTTCTATTAAACGTTTTTGAAATTAACGGGGGGGGGGAAACTTAAGTACGTTATTCGTACTTACGTTCAATAGCCTTTAAATTTTTTTCGATTCGTCCAATGCCCCCCCCCTTACCCCGAACCATCCACTCGCTACCGTCGGTCAAAATCGTTGTTCGGGCACCGACGATTTATCCGATCGTTTCTTTCTATTTCGAAACGGTAACGGTACGACGCTAATTCCGTCCGGACCGTTTATTACGCGATAAATACGTTCCATACGATCGTTTTGCCCTCGAAATAAACGCCACGTTATATTATTCGTTAAAAACAACGGGGTAGGTATTACGGTTTCACATCTCGAAAGTGATGTTCATCCCTTTTTTCGTCGATCTCTTGGCCGTCGTGATCCCTTTAACCTGCTTCTTTTTCGGAACGACGGTATCCTGTTTGATCAGCGGTACGTTTACGGTCAAATTTAACCTGGCCATGGTTTCGTCGATGTACGTGTCCATGTGGTCCGTGCTGGACACCGCGTTTCTCGCGTTGCCCATTATTTCGTCGTAGATCTCGAACAACGGCTGTTTCCGACATTTCGGGCCGTGCAATTTCCTTTTCACCTGTTTGTTTCCCAATTCACTTTGCTGTTTCGACAGTTCCAGCCGCTCCGAAACGTCCGGCGTCTGGAAATCCGGAATGCCGCTTTTCTTCAGCACCCGTTTCGTGGTGGGCGACCCTTCCCGTTCGATGTCCGACGGTATCGCGTACTGCGTTACGTTCACCACGTTGGTTAGCGACAACTTGGGCCACGGCGAACCTGAACACGGTAATCGGTATACGAGCGTAATAAAACAAAACGGCACGACGATAAACGTTCGCCGTGTTCACGCGATTTTTGTCCACTCGAGGTTTCGTTCGCGAGCTTTCAGTAAGCTCGCCCGTTCGTCCCATTTACGTCCCGACAAAAAAAAAAAAAAATATCGTCCGTTCCTAACTAAAACGGCCGAAACGAAAAACGTAAATCGGCCGTGGATTTCGGGCGTCGGGTGCTGCTACTACTTAGACACGGAGTTTAGTGCGTTCGTTCGGGTACCAGGGGTGTGGGGGGGGGAAGGACACTCACCTAAAGTGCCGACGTAGTGACCCGACAACGTCCACACTCGGACGCTTTTGTCCGCGCCGCTGGTCACCACCAGGTCCATTACGTCGATGTATTCCACGTGATTCACGCGCTGCACGTGGGCCCTGTACGAGTTCACCAACAGCGGCCCGGCGGAATCATAGAGGGGCCCGTCGTTGGCGAACGACAGGAACGGGAACCGGGACCGGAACGACGGTACGGTCGCGAACGACGTCCGGTCGTTGACCACGTGTACCGGCTGTCCGACACCGAAGTCGACCACGTACCAGGTTTTCACGTAACCGCGGTCGGTGCTGGCGATCAGGTACTTGCTGGCCGAGTCCGAGGCCATGGCCGTCACGTAATCGTCGTCCACGTGTACGGCCACGAAACGGGCCACGTAGCTGAACACTTTGTGCGTGCACCACAACTGCACGACGCCGTTGCGCAAGGCGACGAACAGGGTGCCGACCAGTTGCGCTTCCGGTCTGGCCCGTAGGAAGTGCGACGCGACCGCCGCGTAATCGGCACGGCGGTGTTTGATGTCCAGCCGTTCGAACAGCTCGTCGTCCGCCTCCGTTTCGAACGTACGGGCCGTGTGTTTTACGATTAACTGTCCCGTGCCCAGCCTCCAGAAACCGATTTCGCCCGCGGCCGACGTGGTCACCAACAGCACCGGTAACTGCACGCACGCGCTCAACACCACTTCCTTGTGGCTCGACAGCCACACTTTGTCGCTGGACTTAATCAACGGCTCGTCGAATTCAGTCACTTGTCGATCCCAGCCGACCACCAATATCTACACGCGTATAGGTGTGTGTGTGTGTGTTTTAAAGCGTTCAAACGCCGAAAAGGTTCGAATTATTATTTCAACCGTCTCGCGTTACGGATAATCGTCGTCGAAACGTTCGGACGATATATATTTGAAAGAAAAAACCTCCCTAGTTTTACGTCCGTCGATTATTATCGTTTTTCCGGTACTAATCGAGTGGTCGAACGGGGCCAAGAAATCGACGAACGAACGAGTAAAATTATAGACGTAAAAAGACACTAGACGTAAAAATGGGCGCGAAATTGGGCGATAAACGAACGTATCTCGGCCGGATTTCCTGCGGTCGAACCCACGAACGTAACAACAACGGACGGTGGTTCCGACCGAAATACCGCGCGATGGACACGACGTAAACGGAACCTAAAACTACCCGACCACCGCAGCCACCAGTTGCTGTTACCTTGTCGGGCAACCAGACAATATCGGATATGCGACATTTGGACGGGATCTGCAATCGGTTCAGGCACGCGCCGTTGTTGGGGTCCCACAGGTGAACGGTACCGTTGGCGGCGCCGGTGACCAGCAGACCGCCGGACGAGTCGAAATTGGCCGCGGTGATCTCGACGGGCAGTGCTTGGCCGTACAGTTGCCGGGTGTGCGCCATCGTGCGCTTGATGATCGGCTGCCCGGTGGT
The DNA here is from genome assembly GCA_025469175.1 of Geopemphigus sp. TES_GeoC_2020. NCBI lineage: Eukaryota > Metazoa > Arthropoda > Insecta > Hemiptera > Aphididae > Geopemphigus > Geopemphigus sp. TES_GeoC_2020. Next base: position 55,786 of record JAIPRN010000911.1, on the reverse strand, counting down.
CACGTTCCACACGACGATCACGGAATCGGCGCCCGACACGGATATCAGCACCCGGTACAGTCGGCTGTACATCGTTTTGGTGACGGCCGCGTCGTGCGATTCGTCGGTGGTGCGCCGCGCGCCCGTCGCGTCCCTGCCGCACTTGACCAGCACGATGGAACCGCCGATGGCCATCGCCAGCAACTGGTCGGCCTGGTTGAACATGGCGGGGAACCACTGGCGGTAATCGAACGCGCTGGTCGCCTGGGCCGCGTCGCCGAACGTGTACAGCCACGTCTCGGCCTGCACGTCCCACACTTTGATCTCCCGGTCCGCGGACACCGAATACAGGTAACCGTTGGTCCGGTTGTGGAACACGTGCTCGACGGCAATGTCGTGACCGTCCAGTTCCGTGCATTGGATCGCCACCGCCGCCGTCGTCTTGTCCCAGAACACGTCCCACAGCCGCACCGAACCGTCCATGCCGCCGGTGGCCACGCGCGTATCGCCCACCGTGGTCGCGGACCAGAACCCGTCTGCGACGGCCACGTAACGTGTCGGCCACCCGCTGTCGACCCGGCAGCACGCCATCGATTTGCTCGAGTCGCCCGACACGGACACGAACGACAGGCCCGAATCGCAAAACTCCACCTGGTTCACCGGCCCCGAGTGCAGCCCGGCCAGCTGGTGCGCCCGGAACGGCGGCGGCGGCGGCGGCGGCACCATCTGGTGGCCGTTGTCCGTCGTGTGGTTCCTGGCCGCGTGCGTGACCGACGCGACGAGCTCGTCGAAACTGTACAGCCGGGGCCGCGCGTCCTCGATGGACCAGGCCCGGAACGGGTTCTCCTTGACCTCGGCGGACAGGAACTCGAACACGATCACGTCGCCCGCCAGGTTGCCCATGGCGATTTTCGGCGGCGCCTTCGACTGATCGTTCGGGCCGTACGCGTGGTACGCGAGACAGGTGACCGTGCTCGGTATCCGCTGGACGGTCATGCACAACCTGAACTCGTCCGCCGTCGCATTATAGAACCGAAGTTCGCCGCTCATCGTGGACACGCACACGATATTGAAGTTCGGCAACACCACTATACCGGTCAACCTGACCGTGCAGCCCTGCGGCGGTATCGATTAGCCGGTTTATTACGCCGCGTATACCGCCGTCGGTGGGACGGGTTTACGTTCGTTTCGACAGGTAGGACGACGTCATTAATCGCGCGTTATCAATTTTCCGGTACGTGGACGAAAATTCGCGTTTACCGAAATAACTATGTTCGGCCGAGTATCCCGTTCCGTTTGCCCGCATATTACTTTGGATCGAATACGTTCACGCGCGTTCGGCCAACTACTCCACCGCCCGGAAACACTACGTCTCCCTCCCCCCCAAAAAAAAACCCTTTTCCCAAAAATACCCTCTCCCCCCCTTCCGAAATACGATAATCGGCTCTCACTCGCGTCGGATCCAATATTTTGTACGAATGTTTCCGCTCAAAGTCCATCGTGTAGAACTGAATCTCGCCCGATCTGCTGACGGTCACGTATTCGCCTTCGTCCTGTGCCGGCCGCGACGTCGTTTCGTCCGGCAGCGGCCTGAACACGATCCGTTCCACGGTGTCCGCGCCGTCGATCGGTTTGCTGGGCAGCAGCAGCTTGGGCGCCAGCGTCGAGCGCTTCATGTCGTCGAGCTCGTGCCGTTTGCTCTTCACGCGCAGCTCGTACGCCACATACACGACGAACTGCAAAAAGTTCACCGCGCCCTCTTTCCGCACGTCCATCTTGCAAAACAACGGCCTCAGGTCCTCGGCCGACAACGTCACGCCGTTCTCCCGCAAAACCGTTTGCAATTCGCTCTCGTTCAATTTACCGTTGGCGTTCCGTCGAAAACTATTCCGAATGCCGTCCAGTACCGCGGCGTCCATTCGGTCGTCCGTCAAACTGTTCAAGTAGATCGCCACCCCGTTGTGGTCTTCGCCGCCGTGTTTGTCGTCCTTGGCGGCCGGAGTCACAAAAACCGCGGAAAACCCGTTGGTTATTATGCGCGGGACGTTCCGCGGGGTTTGACGACACGGCGCCGTGAACGACGCGCGGTTTGCGGGACGTACACAGATTTCGGAACGAAGTCGAGACAGGGTAGACGAGTAAAACGATTCGTCGCGGCGCGTGTACGATTGTCGAAACTCCCGCGCGCCGCAACGTCGCGCCGGAACGATATGGTTACGTTAACCGTACTTACCATGTTGTCGCGTTTCGAGGGATTACGGGACGGTGCGTCTGTGCGGATGCGAGAGACACGCGTCGAAGAAAACGTATTCGAATAAACAGTCGGTTTCTTAGCATTGGACGTTTACAATTACGCGGTCCGCGTTACCGAATTCGTTTAACACGCGGGGTAGCGCGGATATAAAACCGTACAGGACGGTTAGGGCCCGCGGCCGAAACACAAATCGGTCCCGAAATCGTCCGATCGGTCCGTGACGCGGACGGCCGTTGTATGATCGAAATGCGTCCGACGTGAAAATGTACGGTATATACGTTTGGCGGTAAAACGGTCCGGCGCGAGGATTTCTTTTCGCTTCCGAGAACGGCAACAAATACCGGAATGGCGGGGGGACGTGTGCCAACGTCTACGGCAGAGCCACGCGGGTAAATGGCGATTTCGTCCGCGACGATTCGTTTAATTCGCCGCTGACGTTCGGTCCAGATACTTCTCCCCGCTTTCGGGTACGACCCGTAGTAAGTACGTTCCGTTACCGGTCGAGACGAGGCCGTTGTTCAACGAGGTAAAACGAAACGTCTATTTCCGCGATTGTCGCGTAAATATTACTACGGCGGACGACGTGCCGCGCGCGCGACCCCGTAACGGCCTATTTATTAACCCTCGTGGCGAACAACAATCGCGTACATTTTACTTACTTCGACACGTACACGGGCAATAAACATTTCCGGTTGCGCTAAACGTTTCGCGTGTACGTTGTTTATTCGTCGTATATATATATATACACGTAACGTTCGTTTGAACAACATTTCCTTCCGAACCAGCTCGGCCATTTGCCCCAACAAGCGGGACATTTGTGTATAATAGGGTCGCGCGTTTACCCGGCGCACGCGGTTGTTCTGCGCGTCGTCGGCGACGACGCTTTTGTAAATCCGGTCCGTCGCTTTCACTCACGCGTCCGTCTCCCGCTCGAACGAGTTCACCAACGCGCGTTTCGTTTACCCGCCATTTACCGTTCCGCCGGCTACAAATACGTCTCGGCACCCGACTAAACGATCCGCGACATCGGGAACGGCGGCTACGACGACGATTTATGCCGGAAACGTTCCTCTTTCCGAACCGTTCCCACTTCCGATCACACCGTACATTTTCCGACACGTTTCTAACGAAAACGTACGCCAGAAACGTATTTCGGAAAAAACGTACTACACAAACGTCGTTTCTAGTCGAAACAGAACAAAAACGTCACGTCGAACTTGTCTCCCGGTAATCACGCCGGCCGATTACCGTAAATCACTGACGAACCGGTTACCAACGTTACGCGTTTACCGCGAAAATGACCGTTGTATAAAGACGGACGCCATGCGCGTGAAACACCGGTCGGAATAATTTTAGGAAAAAAAAACGACGGAGAAAGAACCGACGGTATTCGATTCGTATAATAAACAAAAAACGGAAGCTACGTTTTAATAATATAGTTTATTGATATATACGCGCATAGTACAGCGTGTTGGTTACGATTCATTTTTTTGTTTCGAAGTTGAAGCTGTACTTTTAGCCGACTTTTCTCCCTTCTTGGTAGACAGAGATTTCGACGACGACTGATTGCCTATACAAAACAATCGCGCAAATTATTCAAACTCGTTGGGCGCAATTTTAAACGCGCGCGTTTAATATTCGAACATCGTATTCCACTTTTAACGCCAATAGCGTTAAAACAAAAAACCCCGAAATTTCGAAGTCAAATTTAAAACCACGGCACATCGCCGGTTATTTGAAATTAACGCCGGTATAAAATTGTGTACGTTATATGGGTACGTTACTTTCAATGTTTCCAAGCGCAGCCAAATTATGATATTCAGTTTTGGTGCGTTTTAATCCAGACGATTTTGACGGCCATCCAAGGTTGCCCGAGTCCGACATTTTCAATCTACGTCGAACGAAATACGAAAAATGTGACTACGGGCGTGTACAAATGTAAACATAGTTGTTCGACTATAGCCCCCGACCGGTATTATTACACAAAACAAACACGGTAAATTTGTCGGTATTTTTAATACGCGTATCGAATATAAAAAAAACCGGCCGAATTCGTACTTTTATCGAATCTACCGAGCCGTACAACGAAGGACGAAATTACGATTACGGAGCGGACGCGACATATATACGATAGTGAACAATTACGCGTTTCGTCAATTTTTTTTTTTCCCGAATAAATCGGTCGTCAACCGAACGCGTTTCGCCGACTAACACGCGGATAGACCGTACCGGATTGCGTTACGGGTTCCGTTACAATGCCGAACGACGGGAACGCGATCGATACAAGCGTTGTAAAAAAAAAAAACCGAAACCGGAATAGGCGGTCGAGGAAAACTAACAACGGGAGTTGAACGTCGTTTAATGGACGCGCGCGAAATACGTTTGCACTTACCCGGAGCTGGTTAATCGGGATTCGCGTGAAATGTTTGGTTGGTGCGTTTCGTGAACACCGACGCGACTAGAACGACGGACGCGAAGAACGAAACAAACGTACGTCTACGGTTTAGTGATGCTCCGGTGTATATATATAGGGAATATTCGTTTGTTTCGTGATAACTATATACGAAAGAAAGCTCTCGCTTCCGACTCTCGTTATCTTATTTAAATAAACGACTACGTTATATATAATCTGTGTACGTCTACGGAACGATTATAATCCGTTGATATTGACGGTGTTCGGTCTCTAATACCGGATCCGCGCCCAAGTGAAATCAATTTCGGCCTAATAATAATTAACGATATCCATTTACCGCGCGTTGTCTGGAGACCTTTAAACCGTCGTTACTGTTTTTTTTTTTATACGTTTCTCGTACGCATGACGTAAGTTATCGCTGTTAGTGTTCGTAATTCGTTTCCACTTGGCGTGCCGACGAAATACTATTTATACACGCACGACCGTGAACGGTTAGATAAATTGTTTTATACGAATATCGGGAACGAACCACACACGGTGTATTTATAGGCTTATCCATTATTCTTATTACCGTCTCTCTCCAATTCACATTCTTCGTCGCTTACTCGCGGGTTACGTTTGTTTTTTGTTGTTCGTACTAACCCGACGTTTGGTAACGAAAAAACCCAACTTTTCTTTTACTACCTACACGCGCGTTATTTTGTTCGTTACGCGTTTAACGAAGTTGATTTCGAAGGACAGCCGCTAGTCAACGGACCGGGGGGTACTTTCTAAATGTTCGGGTAACGAACGTATTTCGCCCATAAACGATCGGTTGACGCGATAAGAACTACATCATTAAGAAGCGTAAGTTCACGCGAGTACGGTCGAGGCCATCGAACACCGCGTGTCCGGGGGAATAATCGTGAACGATTGCCCGAAACGGCGCTATGGACGAAAATCGGGCGACACAAGCGCGGAAAGTACGGATAAAAAACAATGAAAATTCCAGCGTTTCTCGACCGGAAGTCGACATATACCGATTACGCACGGTTCGGGTACTTTTGACGGGGTCTAGGGGCGGCGAGTACAAGGAGTACGTTATATTACGATTTATAAACGGAAAAAACCGCCGAACGCGACGGTACCGTTTACGTATATTCATTTCCGACGGCGCTATTTCTCTCCCGGAACGAACAATTAAATCCGTCGGGGGGTATAATCACGAATTCCTTTTAGGCGCGTCGACGTAATATTTACACGAATACGTTCAACGACCGTAATTTGCGGCGGCGGGGGAGGTGGTGCGAGGACGTCGAAATCGTAAATTGACGAACATTATAGGAGGGTCGATCAGAAAGTGAGTCGCGTCGAAACGTTACACATCGAAAACGGACGAAAAAACCGATTTTATTAGAAAACACGTAAACAAATTACGTTTCTGCCGAACAAGTTCGTACACTATTCGTACCCACTGTACGAGTTTTACAAATTCCTCGTTGGGAAAATTCCCGTTCAATCGGGGCGCGCCACCGGCTTGTGGCATTTTTCTATTTCGCCGTTAATTCGTTTTAACGGTGCCCAAAAAGAAATTCCCGGCGTCACTAATGATTTCGTTAGTTTCTGTTAAACCTATATCGTTCACGATCGCGATGTTGTCATTTATTGTTCTTGTTGTGGTCGGTCTTTTCACGCGGTACTCGTCCGTTCTGAAACAATATCGCGCCATTTGTCGATTGCTCGCCTCGAGAAGATTTTCTCCTCGTACACTGTGAACGGTTTACAACTTTTTAACCATCAACATCGGGAATTACAGCGTGAATTCAAACTTGGACGACGAGAGAGGTTTTTCAACGACGAATTTTTAAACTCGTACACAGATACGAAAAGTGTAAGAACGGTTTGGCGACTATGTAGAAAAATACATTTTTTACGTACTTTTTAATATAATCGTTTTTTTTTTTTTTTTTAAATCGTAGTACGTTTTGATTTTTGATCGACCCTGGTACTTTACAATCTACACGATCCGACGTCGAATTACGTCGACCGTAAAACTTACGCACGTTGTCTTCCTCTACCCGCGCGTAAAACAAACAATGAAATTCGTCTCGGCGGCCGTTCGACAGGAACGGTTCGCACGAAACTCGCCGACAGGGACCGTGGTTAAATAGGGTGAATCGACAAAAGGGATATCGTTGTAGTGTGTGCCCGTAGGGGTTTGGTGGTAGCTGTAACGCTAGAGTGCCCGGTTTCGAAATCCTGCCGCTACAGCCAGATTTTTTGCGGATTTTTTCGCCGTACGATTTGTCCGTTACACACTACCACCTCGCCGGCGACGACGATTCTTATAACCGTTTCCTCGATCCTCCACAGGCTCGACCATCTACAATTATTATCGTCGCCGATGTTGTTATAAAATTTTACTAAATACGCCGCCGTTTCCAATATACTTTTCCCACTTTTTTTTTAACCGCCCGAACGGTTAGCGTACCTTTTAGTAGTTTACATTCACGTTTTTTTCAGCCGCTCTACGTGCCGTACACACCGGCTTGTCCCTCCTCCTCGGCGACGTTGATCGCGATCTAAAAACTATTTCGAGCGCGCGAAATTGGTTTCGAAAATCGTGTCCACGGTGGTACAGGGTTTTCGTTCGAAACGAACCGATTACAATAGACGTATTATACAATACGGTCTACAAATTAATTTCGATTTTATAATACACTCTACTACGGGCCTAAAACGTTTCAATATCGACGTTTCTACAAAGCGTTCAATAAATCCGATTGTTAGTGTTGTAGTGTATATTTCACTACCCGCGCGCCTTACGATTTCCAAGTTAATTTTTATTCGCGTTTTATATTCGATTATTCACTCTTTTGGACTAGTCTATACATTATATAATACATATACGTTAAATTTCATAAAAACGTAAATATGAACGAAACGCTATAATATCTCGTCGTTATAAATGTTCTCCTTTTAACGGTAAAACGATTCGATCGAACACAAATATCGTAGAACGTAAACGAGATTTACTCGTCCAATGAACGAAAACACAATTAAAGTTTAGACGGTTTATATTTAGTATCGATTAGTTATCGACGATTAAAATAATATATTTTTTCACACGCTTCGATTAGGTTTTTTAATTAATTGTTCGTTGTGTAATTTACAAACATTATATATAGTTTTTAACGTTATAAGTAATAATATATATTTATATAAATAGATTATTGAACGTACACGCATACAACACAGATTTGTGTATAATGACCGAACGTATTTATTTTAGTCGATAATATAGGAGCTAAATAAGTGTAAGCGCGATACGATAACAAACATTTTCATCCACGCATCGATTAATTATTTTCAACAACGCGTTGAACGTAATATTTAAATGTATAATACGCGAAACGTTACGACGACTTGATTCCGATAATTGTCGAACGACGTTATCCGACTTCGTTAACGGCGTTTTATCGAACGAATACGATACCGACGGGTCTAAGGAGCGAACGATATATGTGCTGCATACCGCGTGCTACGCGAATGACGGGTTTCGAACGATAATGACGAAAACATTTCGGCCCGTTCGGTTGTGCGTATTTGGCGACGGGGGGAGGGCGTTAGTCCTGAAAGTGGAGGCTCGACAAATTGAATACGAATTTACATCGCCGACAAAACGGCTACGGGTCCGTTTGGTCTCGCGAAAAACGTGGAAACCGACTATTAACTACGATCGACACGGATTACGATTACCGTTAATTTGGCACGGCGCGTACACGCGATATTATTATCTCTCTCCCCGAACGGAGGTCCTATGTACGCGTATCTTATTCGAGATAGTAGAGGATGAACGAAACGTGGGCCGATTAATGTTGGAAAACGTGTAAGCGCACAGGGGTGAGACGAAAAATAGGGTGGGAGAACGTTTTATCGGTACGGAAGGGTGTTCGGTATGAATCGCGCTCGGTTCGTCACGACCACTGGCGGAATCGCTCCGATTTGCGCCACAAGTTGTCCAACGTCCGTCCGACAATGAACGGAGATCGTCTCCGGTGGTAGTCGTCCAGTTCCCCAGCACACCTGGAACGCGACGGTTGAACGCTCGAAGTATTTATCGGCGAGAATCGCGTACCTCGTCGATATATCGTATATACGTTATATTATACGCCGATTGTCGAACGTTTATAATTCGGCGCGTTTGTTTGTGATATATATATATATATTTTGCGGCAAACAAAAATAAATTAAAGGTTTCGGTTTAATTAGAAAACCGATCGTTTCTTGTCTAAAATATGTCGTAAATAATAATTCGCGTCGCCGCGGACGGAAATCACGCAATGTACTCCAAGATGTCCGACACGCTTGACGACACGCCGACGACGAACGTAAAAATGGCGACGCCGACGATGGCCAAAGTGCGCGCGCAAAACATGACGAATAGTAAACGACCTTTGGCCCGGTAGTCCCTAAAGAACGTCAAGAAGTTTATTATCGCCGGCATGGCGATGCCCACTGTGGACAGACACGACGCTCCGATCAGTGAGATCAACGGTTCCAAATTCGGTATCGCGACAGCCAACAGAACTGCAAAACAACATCGGACAATTCAAATAATCGATACGACACGTTCGGGCGCGCGTGTAGAACCGTAACCGACCACAAATCGTCCGGCCGCGTTTCCCCGTCAGGTAAATAACCAAATACAAAAAGGAAACCGACCGCCACGAATCGGCCGAATTAATTAAAACACTTTCGGCCGTCGGCTCCGATAGTATATTCGATCGTTAACGAAATTACTCGCTAATTTATCCCGTTCGATTGCCTGTACCGCCATCGAAGCACATCTACAAATCGCTATAATATCGTCGACGGATGTATCCGTAAACGTATTACGATCGTTCGAAACGCGTGAGTCGGACTCCATAATTGTCGGCGTAAATAATTACGAAAAATGGGAAAGGCTTCCTCGTTTGTTTTCGGACCGCATAAACCGTTTCGAAAATATTCTATAAACGCGGACTTTGGTACGCACGTTTAGGTGTAATTTGCCGTCGGTTTGTTCGTAAATAACGACCGCGGTAATATTACGATCCGAGTCGGAAAACCGGATCTTCGGCGTCCGACCGATTTCAACGAAACTCGACAAAATACGGCGACGTGTTAAGTTACGCATCCGCCGGTACGCGATGTTTCAAATTTCGTACCGTACACCACCGACGTCGGGTTTATTAATATTCACGATGGGCGCGGATTTTTCCAATCGTGTTGGCCAAACGTAGTAAGCCACCGTAAACGACATTGTCGAAACACCGTGGGCTATATTCGTACGCGCATTGCAAAGGCGAATACGTGTTCCGTTTTTACGTAGCGACGTTTGCCGAATTATTATTAAATCGGAAATAAAGACGCTTTTCAAAACGCGTTTTATTCGCCGTTCAAACGTTCCCGGGATGGCGTCGAATCGAGTAAATGGAGGGTCCACGAAATGTTAACGAAGCTTTCGGCACGCGTAATAATTCGCTACGGGTAGTGTTTGGAAAATTCCGAAATACGTTTAACTAGGTTTTTCGACGGTTTCAATCGGGTCGATTGGCGAGCAGAGCGGCGGTTTCAAATCCATAACGAGTAATAGGTGGTACGTGAAAATACCGACCGGTCGGTAGACCAATTTCGTAATCGCGGACAGGGGCGCGCCGCGTTTGTGTGTCAGTTATCCGGCCCTAAGCTGTACTTACACGTAACGAACACCATCAAAACCCTGAGCCCGTATTCCCAGTAGATTTTGTTGCGCGTCGCGGGAATACGCTGTTCGACGTCTTTCCACACGATGTTGAACGCCACGTAGTGCGAAAGGGCGTAGCTAATGTACGCCGAAAAGCACAACATTATGACCGCCACTTTGAACAGACTATCGACGGGCAACCGATTCGTATTAAGTAAAACCGAAACTTCCCCCCGTCCACTAGGCGCTTACATTTCGTTCTGGGGAATGTTCAGCGTTATGGTACCGGCGGTGTTCTCGCCGTACTCCAGGTACCCGAACAGGCCGAGGAACAAGTATAGCACGGACGTGGGCAACATCGAAACGTTCAGCACTCCGAACGGACTCCCGAACTTCATCGGTTCCTTCATCACGTTTTCCAACGGCAAAATCTGCGGGCGATTACGTCGCGATCAAACCGTTCGCGACCACCGCGAAGGACTACACTATGAAGAACACTTACTATGCCGATGAATTCCATGGCGAACAGCACCGTTCCGAAAAATAAGGACACGCTATGTACCGAGCCGACCGGTTTGCGGCCGTCGAACGACGGCGTACCCCGGAAAATGTGGTAGAAGATCAACGACAGACTAACGATGGTCATGCACGTGGCGACGGACGAAAACGGCGCGAGCAGTTTCAAATTCCTGACCGAAGATATCGCCATCAGCGGCAACAGCAGAAACGCCATGTACACCCTTATGTCGATGTTAAGTCCGAAATAACTTTCGTTGGCCTGAAACATCGGGGGAAAAAAACAAAAACGTTCACAACACTCGTTCCCGTTTTCATTCGCAGGTACCGTCACTTTTAAATTGCTCGAGATGAACACAATCAATACGCAACAGGTTCCCATGTGCTGTAGCACCAGGAACGAATTCGTCACGCTTCTGAAAACACAGCGATCGTCAACGACGCTCGTTAATTAAACGCACGTAGATCGTCCACCGCGATCCATTTCGCGGACCCGCGGTTGATACATAAACACGGTTACGTATTGATACGACGACGTATATAAACGTAGACCCCGTTGGATACCACACGGGCGCGTCCGCGGATTAGAAAAATACAATTTTTACGCGCGAAATACGAAATTGTGTTTACGTAAAAAGAGCCCGAAGGAAAGTTACTTGTATTCTAAAAGTCCGATAGCGAATTGTTCAAAAACGTGTACACGATCGGACTGTTAGGTACGGACCGATTATTTCGACTACCGTTCGGCGTTAAAATATTTCGCGGCAACTAACACGTACCGACGTACAACGACAATACTTTTGCTTACCCAAACAATCGTAGTTGTCGGGCCCAGGGATCTTTTTTTATACTCCGGTCTTGAAAATGAGGGACGAAATTCAAAAGTAAACGCCGCGACATATATATATATTAATGGTTTACTACATTTTCGGGTGTCCGTGCACGTTTCAGGGGTATCGTTCGTTCATAATATTTATGGCGTATTGGAAAACGTCGACGAATAATCGAAACAGAAAGGAGCCCCCGCTGTCGATCCGTCTACTGAAATGTACGACGTCCCGTACACCAACCGCGTGTTTACCTGGCGACCGGAGCGAATCCCCTGACAACCAGCGGGCCTTGTTCAAAAGCGACCGCCGCGGTATCCGCGTACGACAAACTGGGCATTTTCGTTTTCACGCACAGTTCGTGCGACGCGGTAATCTAAACACGCCAAGGCAAAATTTGCGTGAAAAGTCGTCGTCGTCGTCGTCCGGTTCCGAAACACCTACCAGCATATGCATGGTGAACGTGCACAATACGGCTATGAATATTGTGCCCAATATGCCGACCACGTATCCCGCGCTTTTGAACGCGCTCGGCATGGCCAATATTCCCGTGCTGAGGCTGGCCTTCAATAAGTGTATTAGGGTGTCGCAATACCTTGAAAAATCGCGCGGAGTTACGCGCGCGTAAGTATGACGGACGTAGGAATTGGCCGGTTTCCGCGCACTTACGAAGTCGGGTGTTTCACCTTCCGGTGGAGATACGGGTCGAACACATCTTGGCCGTCGTTCGACTGCGCCGCGTTATCTTCCTCGATGTCAACGACGACGTCGCGGCTGTTTTCGACGCCACCGACGCTAATCACGCTACGACAGAAAATCACGCCCGTCGTTTAATTCCCAATTTACGTCCGCGCGGGTCCCCGCGGCCAGGCGTTTCGGGCCCAACTACGATTTTTACAAATAGAATCGCGAGATCTCCGTTTATATTGATCGTCGCGAAATTTCCCGTTCGAACGTCGGCGTTCGTTTTTTTTTCTTTTTTTATCAACGCGTTCTTCGTTACACGGCCCCCATTCGACGATCGATCTAATTTCTTCCGCGTGTACAATTATCGTAACGGTTACGATTATGTTTCGGCAAACACGTCCGGAACGAACGTCGTCTCGAATCGACGGAGTATATTTTACCGCCGCTTACCGTCCCTATAAATATTGTTTTCGTCCGAACGGACTATACATTACCGTCCTGCCGTATGTGACCAATACACGTCCGCAGTTGTTTACGAAACAGACGGGAAACATTTTCAAGGACGAAAACGCACTTGTCGGTCTTATAGGTGTACCTGTAGGGACGGCGATCTACCAGTAAAACGATATTTAATAACGTATCGGCCAAATAAGTCGAAATAATTTTCGCTAGAACATTCGTAAAACGCGACAGAATCGTGACAAATACGTTCGTCGCGATGGTAAGTATATGGACAAGTTACGAGCCCGGCTACACCGGGATATTTTTCGTATCGCGTACACGCGCGGTACGTACGACGGATAATACGGAAATATGTTTCCGTTTAGTAATAAATCGAAATCCTCCTCTCGTCCCACCCACGCCGTTCGCTAAATAAGGCACCGTGCCCGTGTTTTCGTCACGGATATTCGAGCCGCGGTCAACGCGTACGTATTGGTTTAGATAAAAGCTGTAATTGTTTCCGAAATAACGGTCACCAAATCGGAGGAACCGAACGATTAGGTTGGGGTACGACGGGGGAGTTCACCACGGAAACGTTTCGCTCCGTCGTGCACTGTCAGCGACAACCGTACGACACGACGACTAAGTAGAACGGTTCGCCAAATGTCCGTACGTCGACACAGGCCGGTAGCAATCGGATACGGCGTGTCCGCGCGTCGATTCGTTATTTGTTCGGGCCGCGTAATCGGATAACTGCGAGGCCGCCTGTTACATTAGCTCCCGCGACGTTCTCGACCGCGCCGAAATACTTAACGGCCCCCGTCGTAGCGAATCCCGAGTATACTGTTACTGTGTAATCGCACGTACCAATCGTCTCCGTTGGATGGTTCGCCGCCGACGTCGTTCAACTCTAATCGCTGCATCGTTCTCGGTTCGGTTGCTGAAATTACAAAAACAAGAATACGGTGAAGCGCGCGGCTAATGTTTCGCAAAGTTCGCGACCGAATTACGTCGTTTTACTAACGCTCGCGTAACTGAACCGTTTCACATATCACTTACGCGTCTCTTGGACGGACGTCGCGTCACAATCGTCCTCGGGTTCCGCCGTCGTCGCGTACGATCGATCGCCCGAGTCACGGGACTTGTAATATCCTCTATTATCTCGGACGCGAAAAATTGGTAAATATACGCGACGTTCCTTCACAAGTAATTGTTACGGGCGAACAACATATGTACTAAACGAAATCCACTTGTTGGTCGTTTCTGCGCCGGTCGTTGTTGAAAGCCGAATATATACCTTTAGACCAAAACGTACGGATGGTTTCCCACCGTCGTACTAAAATATCGCGTCGTTATTTCGCGAAACCGTATTAACGCGTGTCCGAAATCGTCGGGAAATTTTAAAAGATATTTTTTCGGCGTTCGCCATCCATATCGACAAATTGCCCCGCGAAAATATCCGTTTACGTAATCGCGACCGAAACGTGTACTCGCTATAGATCGGAATTATACGGCGAAACGTGCAATTCCTACGACTTCCCTATAATCGCCGTGTTGTCCAAAAACGCGATTCCCGTGTAGCCAATCGCTCGGTCGATTCCCACAAGCCGGTGTACGATTCGTTATGTTCACCTAACGAATTCCAAATATCCGACTCGTTACGGTCAGGGACGTACTAATGGGATTCTATTTCGGGAGTTGGCCGAATAAACGTAACGCGTTTAAATCGTACAAACCCCGTGGACTGGATACGAGCCTAGTTACGAGCTGATCGTAATAAATAACCGAGTTTCGACAACGTACGACGACATCAATAATCGACGAGAAAAACCTGTTACAGAAGCGAAGGAACGAACTGTTTATACATTTCGTTCGAATATTTCCATCGCGTTAACAAACAATGAGACAACGTTTCGATTCGGAGCTGGCGATAATAAATATATTATTTACGCGTACCGAGAGCGTCCAGAATTTTTGGTCCGGGCGTCGTGTTTGAAAACGAACCGATCGAGCGATCGTCCTCCGCGCGGGAGACTTGCTCCACTTTTCGTCGGGACACATTAGTTCACGAACGTGACGCGATTTCCGACCACGGGCGAGCGCAGTAATATAAACGTCGTTCGGCTTTTATTGCGTTCGTCGCGTCCACGTTGACCGCGTTATTTATTGCGCGCGGCCCGTTACGTTTTAAATATTTTTAAACGAACCCAGCGAGCCGAACCGTATCGGCTTTCGCGTGGCGAAAGTAATTTATTCGGGATAACGTCGGACGAGTCCGCGCGGAATAAAGGACCCAAGTATAACTTAATTCACGACCAATTTCGACGGAATAAGTCACAATAAAAGAAAACGCGTCCGCGAACCTTCTGTCCAATGAATACATATTACGGTTAAGCTCGGGAACAGAAAACGCTCGAACGTGTGGAGCTCTTAATTGTTTACGGTCAAACTTCCAGGTGCCTTTTTTTGTCTTCATACGGTAATACCACGCAACTATCCGACGTAGGAAAAGCTCGATTTTCCGCGCGGAACGTTTCCTCCGCGAAAATTATTTGAAAAACGTCGTAACGGTTTTTCGAATTTTAATATTTCGACGGCGTTGAAAAGGGGAACGCTATTGAAAAAACAAACGAAACGCTATCCGTTACCGAGTTTAACGTTTTCTCCCGTCGAAAACTTTATATTTTAAAATATACGAAGAAAATACGCCGACGGAAATGAATTATTTTACGATTTCGTTAACGCGAATTCAAACATCAACATTTAAATCACCCATTACGAGAGACGCGCTCGGAGAGAATTGTGGTAGCGGTGGTGGGGGGGGGGTGAAAGGAAGAGGACATATACCGAACCTCGAGACTAATTCAATTTCTCGAACTGAAATTAATTTTCGAACAATCATCGGTTTATAATTGCAGAATAAATTAGTTACACCGACCGTAGGGACTATAGTGTGGGCACTTTGGGTACAGACAGTCCCTCCCCGCGTATAGTCCTCGCAGTTACGTATCTCCTATTCGCGTTATCGTTTTTTTTATACTCGTCTAGATACATTTATGTACATTTGTCAATTTCTTACCTGTATCGTGTCTCAAGTAGGAACTTACCTACAGCAGCATAATATTGTAACGATCTATTATATGTCCGTGTTTAGTTACGACACCGATCAGTCATTTCAGAACGTTCGTAACGCATTGACGCGTTATTAATATACTCGTGACGATTACGCATGTCCCTTAATTTCAATATACTATTCGAATATTTACGCGGCAATATTTCGTTCTTTCGACTTAATTAGGAATAATTCGTACTGACGAAACCGTGTAAACGAGAAAATGAAATAGATTTAATATTTGTACACACACACACACACACACACACACACATATATATATATATATATATATATATAAAGAATCCGAGATCGCGATTTAAAGAATCGAGGGATGGAACAAAACACCATAAAATACCTCGGACCGAAATTTCACAAAATAGGATCAACAGCCTTAATTCACAGAGTCCCGTTTAATTAAGCCTATACCCATGAGTGATTAATACGTAACCGTGTTCGATAACGTTAAAAAAAAAATTCTACGCGTGAATATATTTCGATACGCTTACATTTTTTTAAAAGCGCGAAACTTTTAAAATGTAAACAATTCGAACGTTTATAAGAAATATAAATAAATCGACATTTTGTTTTTCTTAAACGTTCAATTATAAGTTACAACCGTACGTTACACATATTTACGCAGTCCGTGTAAAACATTTTGAAAAATTTATATTTTTCTTTTAATAATTCCACGTATTCGACGAAAGTAAAAAAAAGACGTAGAAAGAACCGATATTATAGAAATTCACGAGAATTACGAATACTTTCTCGACGAATAGTATGTTTAAAACGACGATTATACACGGAGACGATATAAAAAATAAGTGAAAATAAGGAAAATCGTATAGACGACGTTTCTAAAATAAATCGATTCGTTATTTGAACGCTACGAACGTTATTCGACATTATTCGTATTACGCGTAATATTTTGAACGCCGATTATCGTTAAATGAAGTCGTTGCTTATGTCGTGAACAACGATTACGGGCGACAAATGTATAGTTTTGTACACGCGAAAGTGACGCGCGAGTTCGAGAGTACGAGCGAGGAACGTTATTCGGATTTAGTATACGTGGACGTGACAGATAATAATCGACGGGACGGACGATCATTGTGAAATCTAAGATTTCGCTCGGGTGTATATATACACGTCGGAATATATTATTATGTGACCGAACATAAATTAAAGCGTTCACCGTCTCGCGTCACAACGTAACGTACACAAAGGATTTCCTCGGCACACGTATTATACTTTAAATACGCGTACATATATGTATATATTTGAAATTTAAATATGTGTCGACGTTGAATCTTATAAATCATGTTGACGAAACTGTTCGTGAAATGTAGCGTGTATATTAATAAAGTAACGCGCGCGTTATAAAATTACGCGAATTCGGAAAACCTCTAATTAGTTTGTGTGTAGAGTTGATGAAATAAAGCGACTACCGAATAATCGGATTTTCGTGTGTTTGTGAAAACGAGTATAAAATACAAACGCCGACGATTACGATAAATTTTTTAAAATATTTGACGCTGGTGCGAAAATAGGAAGGCGTTTGTTTGGAAAAAAGAATCGTATTTTGTAGACGGTCGTTTAAAGATTAAGAGTTATAAGTGAACGTGCGTATGAATCGGATTCTTTTTCGTACATCCGTCGTACAAAAACACGCGCAGGAAAAAGGTGTCCGGCTGAAAGTGAAACCTTTTCTTCCCGGAACAGAAAACGCGAATGTCCTGCACGCTCGCGCGTAATTTATTAATAGTGTACAACATTTCGTGGCCGAGGCCGACTACGCAGACGGAAACGGTGTTCCTTTCGGTGTTCAACGATATAATACGTCGTTCGAGAATTTAATCGTTGCGTGGTCGGCACTTCCCGTCGGCGCGCACGTTATTATTGATCGTCCGATCCGTACAGAAAACGTTTACGCAAGTATTGTCGGTATTATACGAGGTGCGACGACAATAGTCAAGGAATGTACAGACATAAACGATATTCGGACAGTGGTAGGGGGAAAAGGAGACGATGCAAGGGTAATAGATTCGGTAGACCGCGTGAAGTACAGGTGGAAGACGGAAGCGTCGTCCCCGGTTTATACGACTGGTAGGCGAAAGAAAGCGAAAAATTCAATTAGGTACAAAGCGAAACAATTCGCGAATAAACTGTCCCGTCGTTTTGAACGATACGAACGAGTTGAAAAAGTTTTATTTATAATATATACGTCTTATACGAGCTTATATTTCTGTCGATTGTCCCTAATTATCGTATAATCGCGATAAACAATCGTTCCGATATGTTTTTAAGACTTCGCAACACATATTAAAATTACCGGTTAACGATATCGAGGAAACTGTTTAGTTTAACTGACGGCCGATTAACGAAACCGATAATTGATTACTATTATTTTCTTTCGTTTTACAGTTTATAGGGCATCACGAATATGCCCAATATATTTACGCGCGTGTTAGCCGGTAATTGATAATATGATAATTCGCGTATTACTTAGCGTATTTTCGCGATTTATATTATGCCACGTATCGCATATATTATACCCGGTCTATAGTTATCACGATTTATGACTCGTGACGGTGGGAGCGTGTATTTAATGTCATAACGTAACAACGTAGGACATAATATAATAACATTATTACGCGACGTTATCGTATTATAAAAACAACGTTCTATCGTATTATATATATATATATATATATATATATATATATATATATATATATAAACACAACTACTAATCGTATAACAAATAAGTACGTTTACACGATCGTTTTACTTATATCGACAAAAGAAATCCGGCTTTTTTAAATTATCGAGTATTCTTAATCAAATCTGGTTATTTATATTATATTGACGATTTTTTTTGAAATATGTCACAACGCGCGATCCTGAATTCACCATTCCATAGCACACAAGTGTACATGATTGTCGGTGAACAACAGATAACGTGATACTATTTTGTTAGTGACGTATAATTTTTATATATTGTATAAATTGTACATTTATGATATCACGCGGTTTTTTCGCCTAAAACAAATTAAACGGATAGCCGAATTATCACTACTACTACTCTCCATTTTAGAATAATTCAACTCATACGGGAACGCATTTCGTGCGCGCGCGTGAACGAATTACCGATTAGGAAAATTTACGATTGACTTACGACGTTTTTCCTAAAAACAAAAAAATGTTCTAAAAATGTTTTCGGCTTCAAAATTTAAACGTTCGATAAAAGATTAAAGACGTATCCGTATTCAATAATTCGCTAAAATCTGCTCGGAAATATTAAAACGTATTTTACGGCCGAACGTATTCATTTCAAACTTCCCAATTATACGACATTATGATAAATTGTACGTTATTCGTTCGGAATTATTTTTAACTCATTCGTATGAAAAAGTTGATCGTTTCTTACGTCATAAATACGTCGCCTAAGATAATTAGTTTAAATAATTAGCGACGTCAGTTTTTGAGTTTTCCGAACATCGAATTATTTTATGTTTCGGGAAATAATTGATTTAGAAACAATAATACCGAGTAATCAATGACGACAGATTATCAAAACGTCTAAGTTATTTTCGTTTGAATAACAACGTTACAAATACGAAATACTAAAAGAAATTATTAATTTATGATTTCGAATAAAAAATATTTAATAGACTATAAATTAAGGTCAATTACCGTATAAGCAACGGCATTATAAATATTGTATACAAATTTTAATATTCGGGGACATAAAATCACACAGGGGATTCAACGCTGTGTAAATCACGGTTAGCTTTTAGGGCTGGCTCCTCGTCATTGACCATTTCACAGCCTTCGGCGTTTGAATTAACAAACAATTACAAAACATACCTTATACGCGTTGATTAGAACAACATTTAATCAACGAGTTAATAAGTGAAATAGTTAAGCTACGAAGGTGAAACGAACTCGACGAATTATTTTCGGTTTAATATCGATTTACTTTTAAATCGAATTTTTTTCGCTATTAGCGTTCGGACTAATTAGTTTAAATTTGAATTTTGATCGTCGAACACATTTGTCGATAATGAACATTTATGATCATATTACATTCGGTTTTCACGGACGTCGTGCTTAGAACAAACAACTAGAAATTCGGTAAAAATTGTCTGAAAATGTTTTCGCGTCTATAGTTTTTATCCACCAGAACGCAAACGGACGATAAAAAAAAGTGTACCTAATAGTATTTCGTCAACTTCGCCGTATTAGAAAAACAAATTAATTTAAGTGTACACGTAAATATACAACAAACTCTTACACAAATATACGTATGCGTATAATATATATATGTATGTATGAACGCTTTGCGTTCGGTACAGCTACCCCCAAATAGAGTAAATTATATTTTTTTCCAAAACACGTCGATCGTATTTTTCTTAAACCGAAAATTTCCGTCCGTTCGTTCCCGGATTTAAGTACAAAATAATAACGATAATTTATTGTTACTTACGGATTTTTCTGTTTTTATTTTTGGCGAACACGCGCGTTCCTGGCACGCGAATTCTGTGTTTGGAGCAGTGGACTCGCTAACCGGTGTGTGGAAAAGAAAAACTCGAAAAGATGTATTTTATTGGATCGAGTGTGTTTTAATGGAAACGCGTAAAACGAACGGGTTTGATACTTGGCAAACGTTCGGTGCTGGAAGTGGACGCGCGGTAGACTACCAGACGACACTGCGAGGGATACGCGACGGAAGACTCGTATAAATATAGTGGACAAATGCCTAAAAGTGCCACGACGGCGCATTTCCCCGTTTGTACATGGACTACCAGCGCCGCTACATCGACTTGTCGAAACGATTATTTTTGAATGGTAGTGTTTTGAAGGCGGCCGATAGAAAAGACGAGTTACTTACGGCAATGGGCTCACCGAAACGTAAATAATAATACGAATAATTATGATAATAATGATCATTCTGCAGAAATTTCGAAGCTCGAAAAGCCATAAATATCGGAAACTCGAAAACGTGTAATTTCCCTTTAAACGCCTTAAAACTGGCGCGTTTATTTATCTTGAACAATTCTACATTTCCGAATTGTTTACTGTAAAAACATCGGACGTTTTTTTTATCAACATTATCAACTACAAACTATATGATGTATTAATTTCCAGATTTCCGATTGTTTTTTAAAATAAGCGCGCGTTGTAAATTTATGAACGTGTAATGTCCCGCTGACCGAACGATTGTGCCAACGCGTGTGTTGTGTTTAATATAACAGAAAAAAAAAACAATCGCGAATAGAGAACACTAATCGAAAATAAAGACGTCGACTAAACGCCTATTCTTTTAGCCCGATTTGTTAACGTAAAGAAATAAACCGAAATTACGTAATTATTCGGTATTTTGAACTCGATTTGTATTTATACCCGATACGAGAAAGCAATATACAAAACTCGAATCGATAGTCGAAGCATAAAATAACACTAAAATATTTCCCGACAAACGATTGTTATTTATTAAATATTGAAACGATTTCGTTCGGTGCCGCGAATAAATAAAAAAAAAATGTTAAATAGGCTTATTCTTCGGACACGCACAAAAGCGTGTGTAAAAACGAATTTTACGCTTCAAAAGCGAAAAAAACCCATCAGAAACACACAAAACGAAATATTAAAAATATAACTCGATCGTCGCACAAATTAAATATATAGATAGGTTTTTACGGTTGTACAAAACGAATATTATGCAAATTTAAGAAGTAATATTCCCCTCACTTTCAGGAGAGTCGATAGGTTGTTTAAATACGACACGTATGGGGGAGGGGAGGACCGTTCGATTTACCATGCGCCAGTTCACCGACTTTCAATATAATACGGTAAATACATACGAGCGAATTTTGTACGATAGAGAACAACCACACGTCAGTACCTTACATAACTCGAGGAGAAATAAAAAACGTTAATTAACGTGTTAATCTATATCGGCGTTAATAAATAATAACCTACCAGAAGTACGACTCTGAATATAAATAATTGATTTTTTTTTTGTATTATATTCTTCCCCTATCTGTAGATACCTACAGAAAGTACAAGTCGAAATAAAATTAATTTTTTTAGTATTATTCTGCGGCCTACGATTTTTCGTCCTATTGGAATATCGTAATTACACGAATTCGTCATTAAACACTTCTTACGTTACCGCTCTATTTAAGACCACTTTTGTTCAGTAATTTTTAAGCGTATCTACGTTTACATTGCCACAGCGTGTGTCACATATATAGCGCGTTCCATTATTTACGTAATTTTATAACGTATACGAAAAATACGAACTTATTTTCACGTACAAATATTTTATTCAATTATTTCGTTTTCATTGCAGATCATTGTTGTCAGAAAATCATAAAAATGAATACAAAATAGTCGGCCGTTGATTAATTGACATCGACGTTCCCATCGAGATCGACGCCTCTCGGACTTACCTTTTTTCGTGTTCTTTCGGACAATTAAATTTAAATTCGACGTTTATTCGGTCGAATTCGTAATTGACAATTCTATTTAACTAATACGTTAACCGCGTTAAAGAAAATTATCGACTAATTACACCTCGGAAATTTCCGTTAGGATTTAAAATGTTAACGCGATATTAACAAACAGCGACATCGTTACGATCGTTATATATGTGGCATTTATAAACGTGAAGACGACTGACGTGAAATTACATTTGTCTTAAAACAATTTCTATGTAAGGGAATCACACGCATAGATGTATCGTTTTTGGTCCAATTATTTATGTCTTCCAGACCCCTTGTTTTTATTTCACCCCTATCGTTGACTCAAATAAAGAGGGTATATTTTTAATTACATTATACACCGAACTTATAAAGCACGTAGAGTACAAATGGAAATTACTTATTATAAAAACTCGTCGAAAAGTTTGAAATGTTTACATAAAAAAAGTTTTCCTTACTATTAAATCTGAAACGTTAATTTCAAAATCGATGGAAATTTCGCCTCTTCTTCGTAAGTGTTACTCGTAAACTCATTTCTGTAAGCTTTATTTATAAAATTTTATTTTATTTATAAAATTGATATATAATATTGTAATATGTATTAATAAATTAGTAGGCACAAGGAACGTATCGGTATTATACACGACGCGTTTTTGTTGTCGTTTTATACATATTTTATATCAACGTAAAATTTCCGATAAAAGTGGCGTACGTAAAGTTTTACGTAAGCGTTTATGAAAAATACCCGAGAGACTATATTTGTTGGACACGCCGGGTTTTCATATGAATTGACTTTAAATATTCTTTCGTCGTTCATCGAAATTGGTATGAAAACCAATGGTAACGCCGAGTTCATTGAAAAGTTTTAATCCGAAATAATGGCCCGTATTCGAAAATAGCGAAGTTGAAATTATACAATTTGGTAATGACAAAACGTGTCGTTCGTACTTTACCGATACACGAAAACATGTTTCGAGTAGTACTTTATAATTATCGACACCTGAGTTACCATTGTTCAATTCCGAGTTTCGTGTTCGTGGTTCGAATGGTGGCAACAGGTGTTGTCGTGAATACACAGACGACAAAGGTGGCTCTGCCATAATTTCCCCCGTTTTTTGTTCGTTTGACGTATTATCACCCTGCCACCACCGCGGCGTTGGATCATTTCGTTTATTTACGCGGCGGAGTCCTCTTGTTCCCGTCTACTGTTTAAACAACATTATTAAACAAGCGGATATTGTATTTAAAGTCTAATTTTCTTCTTCCACCACCACCACCACCCCCTTATCCAAATATCGTACTCGTCTGTAAAACTTTTAAACTTAATATTAACTTCGAAAACTAAATCCATCGGATAAATAATAAAAATAAAACGCTCGTTTCGAACGGAAAATATCCTTAAAACCGCGTCGGTCTCGAGCCGCCGCGTTTGTCGCGACGTTTTTATATTTTTATATAATCGCCGGTCCGCGCGGTGAAAACGGAGAATTGCTTTGTTTATCTCAAAATAAACAAAATATACACCAGAATATCGTCCTTATATACTGTACACACGTGACACGACCGTATGCTCTGAATCACGTTACGTTTTTCCGATCCAATTACATAGTGTTACTTATATACTCTTAGACGTCACTTACGATATTAAGTAACGTCTTGTTAATAAGGTTATCTGGTGATATATATATATATACACACATTAGTAAGACATTTGTACTCGATATAATACTCGGTACGTCTTATTCGAATTGGTGAAACATTTTTCACATTTAAAGACAATTACGGCTTTTCTCCGCTGCGCTTTCTCGTACTCACGTCAAAATTCGAGCAAATAATTTTGTACGAACGTTACGAGTATATTTTCTAATCGTTCGCTTTTGTGAATCTGTCTCGAGAACGTTTCACACGAATACGTATTTATGTATTGTTCGATGCGGTTAACAGTCAATAATTTGTCTCAACGATATTTTTTTTTCGTCGATGTTCTGAAACGGGTTTAAAACGATACGACAATCGGCGTAATCAGTAGTTGTAAAGCCTTTGTTTATTTCGTCATAGGCACGTATTTATTCCACATTATGTCGAATATTACGCTACAAAATATTTCTTTTTAACATTATTTTCTTTTTGGCGTGCGCAAAATATGTTTTATTAATATTATTTATACGCGCAGTTGGCAAATAATAACGACGCCATTTGTTTCCAGTCAATACATAGACGTGTTACGATTATACGCGCCGGCCTAAAATGTGACGTCAAAAAACGAACGCGCGACAAAACCGACGGATAAATATATTCGTTGGCACCCAGAATGGTCTGTCGGGAAACTTCCCGATTTTCCGATACGCCACTATTGACCACTTATACTTATACTACACCGACGTAAACGATATCATCGTAGAAGACGAATTCAGTTTGAAAATTTAAAATCGTTGCCAGTACTCTGATTTATAGAACCGCTTATCGGCAATTCGAATAAGGTTAGTTTCGATTTTTAAATTCGCAATTATTCGCGGAACATCAACGACCAAAATTAAAACTACAAAACTCGTTATATCCTTTTTCAACAAGTGTCGGCAACGTATCGTTACGTACGTTCGTTTAGTTTACTTATACGACACTATCGTTTCGCATTTATTCAAAACAGAATCGCAGAATGTAACCAGATTTCTTCGGTTTCCAACACGGTTCGTTTGAAAACATTCTATAAATCCGTAAACAATTTTAATTCTTTCAGCTAGTAACAGCTTCCATAAATATGTATATGTATATAACCGGTGTATTAAGATGGATCACGAGTTGTTAAATATCTTTTAAGTCCTTTCGCGAATAATCCGAGGGGGTGTCTTCGAAACGTAAACAACCACAAAAACTAATTACGGTATTTTTTCGGGTGATTTTGTAAACATAGATAGATGCAAACACCCTAGATAAATCTGAACATCGTGTTAGCCATACATCCCACGCTAACCTTTATTCTTGTAGTGCGACTATTACTTATCCCATCTTGGATTACGGATACACTTACGTATAAATATATTTACGTACATATTACAAATATGTTTTCCGCCACAAAAATGTATATAGTCCGCTGCTTTTGATTACATACAACTACGGAGTTCGCGAGACATTTAAGAATACTTTACTATAAATCTCAAGTCGAGGGCGAATGTTTGGTTTTCCAAATGGGTTATACGATATTTGATTTCGACTCGTAATTAACCTTAACACGACGAAACACTAATTATAACGAGTTTATCGATTTTCTTTCTTCGACAATGACGACAACGAGCAGATTTCGTTTGAGACGTAGAACGTTTGTAAATCAACGTGTAAATCCGTTAACGCCAACATTTTTTCACTACACTAGACAAATTACTACCGGCAAGACTCAATATTGACTATTAACTAAAGTTTCAGTCGAAATTGTAATATTCGATATATTTTTCAAAGTTGTTCATAAGTTTTATAACACTTAACGATCGTGAAGTGTTTGACGTCAGACTTGGTCCGAACTACCTCTGAACGAATCGTCTGTTAAGAAATTAACGACGGCAAAATCACGAGTACACTTTTAAAAAATATGCGTTATAACGCGAAATAACGAAATATTTGTAACGTACGACGTACATTGATATTGAAAAATAAATTTTTTATCGACGATTCTTTCACCGAAACTTAGCGAAATATTCACCGATTCAAAAGGACAACGAAAGCTCGAAAAGTTAAGAGTGACTTTCCTCTAGCCAGCCTACTAAAGTGTTTCGATATAATGAGAAATGATAACGTTTCTAATCGTAAGCGGTAACGACTAAAACCACTGTCGGTTGGCTTATACCGAAATAAAAATAATTACAAAATTTCCTAGCGCAAAAAAGCGCTTAGAGCATCGATACCTTAGAAGCACCGCCGAGTACATCGACGTTTGATTAGATTATAATTTTATAATAGATGGCGATTTTTCTCCAATTTACCGCTACAATAAATTTGTAAACAGGTTGATTGGTTGTATTGTCGGATTGTATTATATTTTGTCGTTTATTTTTTTTTTTCATTAGCATTGCTTGTCCGACGAAGATGGTAGGTTGCGACACGACGGCGCTAAATAACGGGAACAATAAAACCGTACGATCGTAACCTTTAAGACGATCGGTGGCGCGTAATCGCAGCGCGTGTTGGCGAAACAGTTCATTTGTCGAACGAAATAAATGGCTGGCGCGCGGAAAAACGACGGTAAGCGCACTGTAATCGAGACGGCGGAAGAACACGAATTTCGGACCATTTGCGAGACGAATTTTCGCGTCGTGTGTTGCGCCTGCACTGCAACTCGTCAGCCAATAAGATTCCCGGATGCTGGACAATAGGCGAAACGATAAAAAAAGACGACCGTTCTAATCGCGTTTACTGTGCCGACGTTCACGTTGTATAGTATCGCGTTCGGTGTTTGGTCGTTAGTTCGCTCGCGGATTTTTCACAACAGTCCGTTCAACGTACGTCCGTCATCGTAGATTTGAATCCAGATAAGGCTTATTACGCCGACGTTCGTTTACGCGTAGCCGAGTAAACACGACGGCGACCGATAGCGGCCATTCTGCGAGGGTATCTCGTTCGGCGCCATATTTGTTTCGTATCTTTGTTGTTGTTTGTATGAGGCAGAAAAACCGTTTCGATTTCGTTTCTATCGACGAGCGCAAAACGCGATCATGCCACGAAACACGTATTTTGTTCAAGAACCGATTAATACACGGGTGAGAGTTTTAAACGATTTCAGTTCGTTGAGCATTAGGAACTACATCGTCTACATATTTACCCGGTTTGCCATGATTCAATACGCGAAGTATTCACCACCGTTTGTCAGAAGACTTACGGAATTTATGTTTTTATTTTTGGTAAATGTTTATAATATGGTACCGAACGAACGGTATTGGTGTCGGGTTATGTACTTGTTCCGTTCAAATTACAGGCGGTGATTTCATTATCGTTACTAATCTTTGTGCACAAAAACTTCGTACAATTTCCTCCTAGTTGTGTGGACCATATCAAAGAAAATTGGCCAAAAGACGGCGTACTCCGGGTAATGATTCATCATCCATATTACCAAGAACTAAACATGAATGACGCGAATGTTTACGACAGTTATACGTTTACTAAATGGGATAATTATGGGTAAGTTTAGTCGGTCAAATGTTTGTATTCAAATCGTATTATTATTATTATTATTATAAGTCGATTAAGATGGTCGTATGTTACAAACTTATAAACATAATTCAATTTCGACAAACTCCGATGTTTTAATAACCAGTTGTGCTTTGATTTAGGTGACAATAAATTATTTTTGTATACGCACGTTATTTGTTTGTAAATGGTTTTTATTTCACAGAAAGAATAATATTGTCTTATTTATCTTAACTAATTGAATTTTATAATTTATCGTTATGAACTAGTTTAGGTTATGTCGTACTAAGTTTATATCAAAGTTAATGAATATTATTCGCTACAATCTATTCTGAAAATCATTATTAATACAATTATCTTTATTCACTCTTAGAATTTATAAAAAACGTTCAACAAAGTTGTCTGTAATCTGTCCACATTTTTTTTTATTGAAAAGTGAAGTCGACATTTTTAATAATTAACAATTACAAAAATTATTATTTTTTATATCCGTTGACCAAAAATATTATTTCAAATCATCTTCACATTTTTATATTGTATTTTATTTACTTAAACTAATTATTAAATTACTCGTTGGATTAACGTTTATAATTTCACCTATTTCATGTTTTGTGCGATTAATTGTTGCCAAATATTTTTCTCAATACTGTGAAGTTTTATTCGGTAATTATGTCCAATATATTTAAATGACATTTTATTGTAACTTATAATTGAATATAAATTAAATAAGTTAAACGTGTATGTGTATGCTTTTATTTATTTATAGAAACCAAAAAAAAATTAATAGTGAACCACTAGGAGAAATTGTTTGGAAAGATGACTATAACAAAAATTATAATTTAATAAATAACACTACCTTTGACTACTACGTATCATCTATGATGAATGCAAATATAAAATGCACAATTTATTGTAAGTAAAACTATAAAAAAAACTTTTTTAAATATATTTAGTAAATATCTGCTTATTGAAATTTTAAACTTTTTCATTTATAAGTTATTTAAAAATCTTTTTTGGTTTATCTATATGTTATGAAATTATGAGGTACGATTGAAATATAACTAATTTGAATATATTATTTTATAATTATATTAATTAATTTTATATATAGATTTCCAATACATTAGGAATTATTAATATTATTTAATATTAAGTAATAATTTGATATAAGAATACGAACAATAAATTAAGATATAATAAATTATTTAACGAATAGTATTTATCAACTTGTAAGTTATTCCTTTCACATTATTAGATATATTAATTTCTTCTTAATCTTCCAAATATTTGAAACTATTGAATATATTTAACAACCATAAAATTTCAGTTATCTGTATTATTAATTATAATAATTTGTAGTTTAAAATATAATTTTTTAAAAATTAATTTCAGATGAGTTCAATTTTGGTTTGAATAATGAAATATTATTTTAATCATTAATTGATTATTTACAAAATGTTTTGGTATAAAAATATATTCATGATTAAACATGATTATTTCAAAATAATAAACACTGAACTATTCGGAAATAAAAATACTAACGAGTAATTGGTGTTAAAATAACTTGTAATTCAATAATATATTATAATTTATCTATTTATTAGTATTTAAGGTTTGTGATACTTTAGATCCCTGATTAAAAACTATTATTGTTCAAAAAATAAACACTTAAATTGAAAAGTTCTTTTATTAAATTTAAACTTAATTTATTATATAACATTTAATTAAACAAATTTACACTAATACTACTTTTACTCCAAAGAACGTACTTTTTTTAAAATAAAATAACTTCTATATTTTTAGAATTTTTTACTAAATTAACCTATAGTTATTCAATGTATTTGCAGAAAAAATATATTATATATTTTTTAATAAATGAAATATTTCTTTATTATTAACGATTAAATTATTTTATATAGTTGGTGATAAAAAACATATCAATAATACTATGAACAAATCAAATCCTGATACGTTAAAATCAAAATATACACAAATAGATACATCTACGCAATGTTCTAAAGTATAATTAAATTTTTCTATTTGACTACTTTAATGTGCTTAATATTAATTACAATTTTTAAATGTAATTTATTTCTTTCAGTTTCCAAATAATTCTATTAATGCGTTATCAGATACCAATAACTCTTCATTTGTACAGTTTGCAAAATATAACACTGATACTAAACATAAACAAAATAAAAGTATGTGATAAAATATGCTTAAAAGAATATCCGATGATAGATTATATTATTTTTCAGCCAATATCAATGCTAATAGTGTTATCGAGTATTCATTACAATTAAAACTTTTACATTTATCGTCAAAATCTAGAAGACAATTGGGTGTTCCAGTAATGACTGTAGTTCTAGAACCTTATGAGCACAAAATGATTCTTGGTAGTACTGTAGGTGTAATTGCTCTTAAATATTTTGTTGGGTATGAACATTTTCTGAGGTCCTCTTTGGAAACAATAGCTTTTATAGAAAACAAGGAAGGTTTTATGAGGTATGTAACTTGAAATTTGTTTGAGAGTGTTAATGAGATAACAAATAAATTGTTATTTTTACAGAAATGCCATCTCTGGTGAAAAATATGATATTTATTCCATATTTCCTAAAATGTGGTATATATATTCCTACACTCTAATGACTGTGTTGGTGAGTACAAAACTAATTTATTATTATATCATGTCTTACAAAAGAAATTCATAAAATTATTATTACACAATAAGTAAATTAATTCTTTTAATTGTGAATTAAACGTATTTTATGTAATTGCGTATGCTTTAAATATTTAATAGTTGCTTGGTTTACAGTATTCACCATATATTCAAATTTAAAACTTTAAATTTTAATTATATTCCTAACAACATCTGATTTTGTGAATATATGCTCACAAAATGAAAATTTTCAAAAAAATATCTTAAATAGAATAAATGTAATTTATTAAAATTAACTTATGACATAATTTGATTGTATTTAGTTTTAAAATACTATATTACAACAATATAATAGGAATATTGTCTATCATAATCTTGAAACAAAGATGAATTTTTCAAGAAATTACACTTAATAATTTGTGAACTATTTGTAATTGTTTTTTTTAAAAATATTTAATTATTTTGAAATAAAACTTCTATCAAAATATAAGTTTTCTTAATATTGTTGTATTAATAAAAAAAATTTAATTTAAAAATTATCTTTGATTGCATTTTGCATTAACCCATTCGATTATATTTATACCTATTTTATTTAAATGTAAATCACCAATACCGGATTATTTTTCACGTGGGCCAAAATAGTATAGTTATTATTTTCTTATTTACATATCACTTAAAATTTAGTTCATTGTTGCATTATGATTTTTTACTAGTTTAATCAAGATATATAAACTATAAATTAGGATTAGAGTACAACAATAATTAATGTATAATATTATAATATTGTTGAGTTCAGTTTGTAAAAATTACATTTTATTTAGGTGATTTTATTTAAATATAGTAAAATCGATAATTTGTAAAATTATTTAATAAATTTCATTAAAATGTATTCTTAAATGTTATATTGAAATCTTATATATAAAGTATATATCTTATATTATTAGCCAACAATTATTAAATAACTTAAATTTCGTAGAACTTTCTCATCGTTTAACCAGATGAAAAAGAGTGTATTTGCTGATTGAGTACAGAGCTGCGTTTTTACTTAATATTCCTCTAGTATTATCTTTGCGAATCTATCATTATGGATAGTAAATGCTTATACATTAGAGTATATTTTTATTGAATTGTATACAATATGTTATTTATTAATCGCTTAATTTATCGGAATAAATAATTATTGTTACAGAGCATATTGGTTATAGTAAGCATAAAGTATCTGTATAATCAAATGTATTATACTATAGGTAAATATTCAAGTCGTTATTACTTTTTCATATAATGCGTAGTTTTTTGATTTTTATTATTTTAGTTTTTATTTTGTTTTTACTTAACTATTGTTATTTTATTTTATAGTGGCTGGATTGCACATTATTACCGTAAGGAATAGATTAACAATTTCAATAGTTCATTTTTTTAGTGGCATATCTATTTTCTATGGTAATTATTTTTGTAGTACAATTTGTAATATAAATGACACAATCGTATTGTGGTCTGTAAAAGCCTTGTTAAATAGTGTTTGGTATTAAAGTTAACCATCGCTTAAATATCCTTCAATAATATAATTGTATATAAGGTAAAAAACAGAAACTTAGTAAAAACAATAGTAATTTTATTAATATTATGGGCATACAGAGATTTACTTATTAAAAGCAGAAATAAACTTTAAAAAAGTTTTAGGGTTTTCTAAAATATTTAAGAATTTTACAATCTTATGAGTGAAGGATTACCCCCTTCCCCCTAACAGGTTCCTAAATTGACTTTAATTTTATTTTTAATTGCACGCCCACTTATTGTAAAACACACGACAAGACATCAAACATATTTTCTCGATAATTTCAAATTTTAGTTTTTTGGTATAACATTCTTCAAACTGATAGTAATATGTTCTTTTTCACATTAATTAAAATATAAAACGACAATTCGCGTCAGAATAACGTTAACGTTAATAGTTCTTCTCAATTAAATTAAGTTATATGATAGGTAATTGGCTTTACACTGCTAATAAAATGCATTTTTTAAACAGTTGTGGAGGTTATTTTGATTTCACTCATCGACGGTGAAAAGAAATTCTTCCTTATAATAATGTCTTTGATAGCTGATCAATACTACGTTACATGTGGTCGCAATTTACTCACGAAGAAATATTGGATCAGGTGAGTACAAAATTTATTATAGTGCCTTAGGCGTCGACTATAAATCGTATACAATCTTACATTAAGGAAAAATTATTTTTTTTAAACGTATTTGTACCACAAACGTAAAGATTTATCGTTGTTTTCAAATTTCGATAATACAATAATCCCTGATTAAGCGAGTCCATACAACATATATTAAAGTAATCGAACTACTACATTATTGTGTACAATTACAAATTTGTTTAGAACGAACAATACTTATAGGCTAAAACGTGATATGTTTGCGTATGTTCATTAACACATGCGAGTTGCCGCCAATATATATTCAATGTTTTTAGCGCTTGTATCCAATTGCAGTAAAACCGTTACTATTATTATAAATATTAAGAAATTTTAACATTATACTTGGTGTATGGAAAAGTACATATGAACCAACTATACTTGTTAGAAAAACAATCCACCACTCGTCGTATCTATTATAAACTATAACGAACAATGAAATATACATTTATGTTGTATTTAATTGGTTTTGTTTTTGTTTCGTTTTTTTTTCAGGTTTTTCTACATGTACCAATATCTGTTCTATATTTACTATTTTCGATTTGGCGGCAAATACTCTAATTTAGCACTGACTTGTGCCTTTTTCTTCATTCAGGTAATACGAAAATATATTTACTTTTATTATCGCTATTAACTAGCTAATGATAAAGAATACTAAGATTCTAACACTCGATTCCACAAAACGTATATTTTATGGAATTTATTTTTTCTTCGTTTAATCAACTAGGATTGAAGTATATTTAAATCGTTTTTCCAGTTATTATACTTCTCTTAATCAATTCGACCAATCTTGATCAATGTTATCAGAATATAATATACTTCCAAACTCGTATTATATCGTAAGTTTTTTAAAAAATTGTGTCTATATCCGGACACATAAATTAATAATTTTACCAGTTTTTCAATTGTTGGGGTTGTTTTCAATTAAGTTCTATGAGAATTGTGATATTCAAAAAAGTAGTAACTAGACGCAATTTTCTACTATGATATGTCAAAATCATCTAAGCACTGCTCTTACATATAAGTGCGTTTTTTCCAATAGAAATTGTATGCTAAGCACATTATATCTCGATCATTACAATACGAGGAAAAAAAGGAAAACGTTAAAAAAATAACGAACAAATTGTTGAAGAATCTTATGGTTCAGTATCACTTAAAGTATCGATAGTACAATATTTTGTCGAACAGTGGTAAAAACGTATAAGCGTAGTGAAAAAACCGTTTAAACGATAGCGAAGGAATTACGCCGTGGTGTTTGCACGAGCTTTTTGTTTTACTTTTCAGTTTTATTTATTCCGTTTTTTCTTTCAACAATCATTTTACAGCATTCCATGTTTTACTTCTTTCATCGTTACGAGTTGCCATTGGTGATGGCGGATATTCAATTATTCGAAATCGACAATCAGTTATTGCAAAACAGGCAAGAATCGTATGAAAACCTTCGGCAAAGACTAATCGAGCATAACAATCGCTTTGGCGGATTAGAAGAAGAATTGGCGAACTACGAACAACTAATATCTAATCGAAATATGCTGAGCAACCAATTGCAGCAGCGCGTCGAACTCCTTCGGGACCTACAGCAACAAAACCAAGAGACAAGAAGGGTACGACCCAGAAACAACTCGCCGACGAACGAGAACGAGGCGGCGATGAGGAGGGACTTGCCCAACAGGGATCTGATCCTGAATCCGATCTAAGACCACGTTATGCCGGGCCTCAGCTTGACCGATTGTTTCCGGCTGGGACTGTACCAACTGACTCGGAAGGCCCGAAACCAACGTAAACCGACAAGAATTATCTCGGCCAATATTGATGGTATCGCAGTTTTATATCCATTCCACCTACGGTTACCCGACTCATTATATTGGCGGAGCTTTTTACTACTAAAAGAGACTGATGATCATCATCATAATACCGGTACGCCGTATTCAGTTCGATAGACGCCAAATATTATTGCCAACGCAAAACGTTTACTATTCAAAATTTCCGACTCGACCATTTTTTTTCATAATTTTCATACCGGTCCGTATTTGCAATTTTTCGTCAAATTTTTTTTTTAAATTTATACATTTCCGTACGTTTCGTTCATATTGATCATTATTACTATAACTAACTACAATTAAGTGTCATAAAATACAAATATGTTCGAGCCAACAAAACACAAACAATGATCTCGTTGTTTGTTGGTAATTTATTTTTTTCCAACTCGTTTTTCATTTTACGTTTGAACGATTTTCTTTTTAAACCACTTAACGTGTATTTTAAACGTACATTTGCGTAATAACTGTTTTTTTTTAATTTTATTATTTAGCTATTAGCCATTAAACGTTAATAAAATAGTTTCCATTTACTTATAAGACGTTTGTACAAACACCTACTGCCATCAAAATTTCAAACCCTTAAATGAAATAATTTTGGCTTTAAGAGTGTTTTCTAATTATTTTAAGGTTTTTTATTATTATTATTAATTTAATTCATTTCGCATAGATTTTAAATGACTATTGTTATTTAGATTTAATTTATACTATTAATTTGTATTATTTATCTTCCCATTTACTTGAATGGGACGGCGTAAACAATTAATGTAATTCTTGATTATATATATTAATTTCTAGATAATAATTATTTGCTAATATACTAAATATATATTTCACACCATATAGTTTACATACTGTCCCTTCTTATGAAGTTCCTATGAATTGTGTTTTCATTATTCAATCTGTCACTAAAAACCTTGGCCACTAAACATAACAAAGTGGCAAAGACAATTGTATATTTAACTAAATCTCTAGTATTTATGCATGTTAATCGACATTTTCTCTCACACAAAGGATTCACTAACACAATACAAATTTTTTTATATATTTATTAATGTCCGAATAATAAATTTGACATTCAATACACATAAGACTCAAATCTGAACATTATTAAAATTATGAAATACAAAAATACTTTGGTATTCAAACTGTGTACGGATTGAACATTTATTAATGTTCGTCTCAATTAGTCCCGTCTGATCTATCAAAAAGAACTTTTGTTATTATATAGAACTGTTATTACTTACTGCGTCAACATAATAAACTTCTCGGGGCGCTTTCTTTTGATTTAGGAGGTGTTTAATATTATTAGCGATGAAACAAAAATAACAGAGTTGTAAAACTATTTAACGAAATCATAACTACGAAATGTATTGATTCGGTTTATCGCAATTACTGAAGTACAACTAAATACCAGTCTGTTTTTTTTTTTTAAATCTTTTTCAATAAGCCTGTTAGTCAGTTTTAACTTGCATAAACTAACATAGGGCTGGTTACAACTATTATCGTAATCATAAATTATTAGTAGCAAAATACCACTAAAAAAATACAATTCGAATTTAAATACACAATCTCATTGGTGTAAACTACTTCTTGTATATTGTTCAACATTGGATAACATGTTAAATTTATTTTAAAGCGTTCAATTTCAATACGTATAAAAGCGATTAATTACAAATTTGTTAGCATTGTGTATATATAATCGTATTAGATGCTGGATTACGGTAACGATACAATATATCGGGTATAAACTACTAACCATGGTACGAATGGTTATAATCAGAATGAATAACAAAACTCTACCTACATTCGTTGGTCACGAAAACGTTTGGAATAAAAAGTAATCGACAACATATTTGGCATATTTATGTTTTACGATTATGTTCAGTTTCGGATTTCGTGGATATTTAGAATAAAAAAAACTGTACAAGCGTTTATCCGGGTAATAATACTACTAAAATTATATTACAACGACGTGACGAAAGCACACATTACTCGGTCGTTCGGTCGTAACTGTAATTCGTATTTGTACACCGTAAGACGTAAACGACGCGGCCGAATAATCGTCCGAATTTAACGTACATAAAACTGAACTTATTAAACGTCAAAACGCAACGCGTAACGTATCGTGACGTTCGGGACGAATAATTCGATATACAAAACATCGGGTCGAAGTAAGTACGAATCAAATTTCGCAATTTATTTTCGGAACAATAGACGAATTTAATAAGCGAAAAAATCGATACGCGCGCGAGGGCACATACAACATAAGCGTGAAAAAAGCGAAAGCACGTCGGTCATGCAACTAACCGGTCACGGATACGAGTAAAACTAATCGGTGTATAAAGCGCCCGGTCGGGTCTCACTACAGGCACGATGTATACTTGATCGAGTGAACAGATACTAACTACACTAATCCTCGGGTTTTCACGGATTAATTCGGTCCGTCACCGTAAAATGTATACGTCGCGATATCGACGTAGGCCGCGTTTACCGAGCGACAAACGTCTACGCGCGTGACGATGTCGAAAACGACTTTCCACTTTGTACAAACTGAAAACGTTGCCGTGTACGAGTAAAAACCGAACATATTCGCATCGATCGGCCAGGGATCGCGGACGGCGTCCTCGAGACGGGTACGACGACGACCAATTTAGCGCCCCGTAATCGTTCGCGAACACTAGTCGGGTGTACGATCGAAACAAAACTCGAGCCCCGACTGTAAAAACTACATCGGCCAACGACTCACGTCAGATCGGACGCAAATACGAAAGAATGTCGTCGTCGTCGAACATTTTCGTTGAAAACTGAAACGCCGCTTAATAAACGGTCAAATTACGACGAACGACGTTTGTAATTTTTTAAATCGCCCGCAAAAAAGAAATACCGATATCTAACTTATATGTACGACGACGCGGACCGAAATATTGAATAAATACGACCCGTATTGTTGAAATAACAGGACCGCAGGATCCGTTTGTGGTCCTGAACAACGAACCCGTTTTGTTGTTCGCATATTCGCGAAGTTCGAACTCGCGGATTTGTTCACGACCCCTCCCCCATTTTTGGATCGACCATTCGCTCGGTTTCTCCCACGCCGTTGATCGGCGATTGTCCTCGCGCGCTCGTAAAAGCTATGAAGAAAACGCGTCCAGTAAACGGGCCAACCAAAACACGACCGTAACGAACGAAACGGATGGACAATAGCCGCGAAAATGTAAGACGAAAAATGTTTCGTCGGTTCCGAATAAAAATAAAAGGCGGCACACGAGACTAAAACTAAACGCGCGGCTAATCGAAATTCGTTTTACGTTGAAACGACGAAAACGTACGGCACTGGAACGGAAGTTTTACTTCTCGAAAGGAAACGCGCGCGCGAATAAAACGACTCGTTCTTGGCAAACTTTTCGAATCGTTTCGAAAAACTCACGACGTTTTTGTCCAAAATTACGTTAGGCTCATTTCGACACCGTCCGAGGTTGATAGAATCGAATTTCGTGGCCGGTTTTTTTTTTGCTTTCGTGAACAGCGCGTATCGATTGTTGGTCAATTTCGTTAGCTACGAATTTTTTATCGACCCGTCTCCTCCCCGACCGGCTCGGTCGACGTTATTGTTTTTCGTAAATTACGCCATTCGTACTCTGTCAACAACCCGACCTCGACCACAATCCGGGTCACCTCGCCCCTCCTTACCACCTCGACGGACCGATTCGATAGTAAAAATCGTATAAGTTATATTTGGCGGCCGCCGACGTATTTTCCTACGATTACTATCACGCGCCATCTAATCAACAGTGGCGACCGTCGACCTCGCGCGCGCGCACGTTAGAAGGGAGCCACGATCTTGATTTATCGATAACGGTTGAACGATATAAATCGTCCGAGAGATCTATGCGCGCGCGCGCGTGTGAGAGAGAGGGATGGCAGACGGAGCGGGTAACGAAACGATCAACAACGACGTCGTAGTGTCGGTAACAAAATGTATAGATCATCGTGACGGCTTATCGACGCGATCTAATCAATCGGTTTTCGCGGGAATCCGTCGAAATCGGCGGGTAACGGCGGCGGCCATTCCGGGAACGTACGCCGCGCGTCGTAACCGATTTTTTACCCATCGTTTCCCGCCCGGTTGGTTTTCGCACGCGCGCGTGTTTGTGTACCACCGCCGAAACGTATTTTCCGTCCTGCTGTGCGTGCGTGCGTCGGCCTTTTAATACCGAGCGTGCGCTTGACACCGAGTACTTCGTATGTGCGTGCGCCATCCGACTCTACATTCCCGGGTGGATGATACATTCACGTTACGTTTTTATTCCGTTTTTGTGTTCCTATTAAATTGTACGAACCCGTAACCCGACGGGCCCGCTTTTAATAAAATACTTCGGTACGTGCCGCGTTTCTTTTCTTTTTCAAATACCGCGACGGTTGAACAATTATGAGCGAGTACGAGAGGGAACTCAACGAAAGATGTCGCCAAGGCAGAATACACGAACAAATGATCACCGAAAAGTACAACCTAATCAAAACGAATCTGAGGGAATTGAAAAAGAATATCAAAAAAACGCTCAAGATATTTAAGGTGGAAAAGTACCATTTGAAATTGATGTATCCACCGAACCACGCCGAACTAATGTCCTTAAACGAGACCATTAGAGACTTAACTGGCCATATAAAGAGTTTACGTAAACGTTCTTGTAATAATGTCGAAATCATGCGAAGAATCTTAATTAGAGTACAAATTGAACAGGTCCTACTTCATAATCATTTGCAACTGCACAACGAAGTGAAAAGACGAACGGGATAATATGCTCGTGTGGAAAATTATACGTAGTCAGAAGTTAAAACTAATTACCGAATTATTATACGTAATATTCGTTTTTTAATGTATATTTTTTAACATTTTATAACTATCAACTTAAAAAGCGTTCTTCGTACGTAATTGTGTTCAATTCAGTGTTGCGTTTTAATACTATTAAACATTTTGTAGTTAACAATATAATGTCTGTACCGTGAAGTAAAATTAATTAGGTCCAAATTTCAATTTGTAATTAACGTATCCAAGATACGTTTGGCTTTAAAGGATTATATATCGCTACTCCTAAATTGGTGGTTTGGAGCAGAGAATATATAATTTCTACTAATCTTTTTAATACTATATTGTGACATAATTACGTACATGCATTATTATTCAATAATTAAAAATATAAATTACTCGGTTTAACAAAAAAAAATCTTTATTCGTTCGATCGTGTATTTGATTTAACGATTACAAATTCATAATTAAGCGCCTTAGTTTTATATAAACATTTCATAATAATAATGTAAAGTAGACTTTCATTATGGTGTCTTTAAACTTTTTGAATTTTAGTATTCGATTACTGATTTAAAATTGTTTTGTCAGCATTTTTGAAAACTATATGTTGTATATTAAGAGAAAATTTTAATTATATACAATATTTATATATATATAACATAACGTTACAATATATTTCATAATAATTTTACACAATCTTAACAATATTTTACATAATATGTATCAATATTATATTAAACATACATTTTATATCGATTTCACTTATTACACATATTTCGTTTATTATTATAAATTATAATTTGTGTAATATAGGTATTCAAATTGTATACGTCCATGGACTATAATAGCGATTAAGCTACATATTGCTTTAAATTTGTATAATTTTTTTTAAATTCTAAATAATAAAATTGATGTGATGTCGACAAAATTTTGAAATATACAACCGAGTAAAAAAAAAAACTTTAAACGTCTTGTATTATTGTATATTTAATGGAAATTGAATTCGTATTTGCATTGTTTGGAAATGAAACAATAATGTAATAATGGCAAACAACTCGAGACATTATCAATTCAAAATAAGCGTCCTGACACACAAACTGTTGGACACTAAGTGTTGCCATCGATCAATAACATAAAGTTAATATATCGTACGCAAATTATTAAAACTATTTTTTGTCGTAACGGAAAAACAGGTTTGAAGGTAGCCTGCACGCTGAAAAAACTAGTTTTATGAAACTTGAAAGAAACCAATTTCATGAAACTAATTTCATATTTGCCGTACACCGACGAAACTAAAAAATGTATGGTTTCAACAATGTCGTCTGATGATGAGGATGTGTTTATGTTATATTGGTGGCTTTGTAACAAAACAGGAAACGTAGATATTGGATTTTTAGTAAAATTCCACAAATAATAATTTTAAAATAAACAAAGATAATATTGGTCAAAACGTCGGTAACGTTTATGCAGATTATTATATCTATATCAACACTATTTAATTAGTACGATAAATACTATTTATACATTCTTATACGGTTTATTAGTTTTCACTAATTTTATACTGTATAATATAACGCTAATATAATTATTATATTAAAATATATAACATAAATAACATAAATACGTACACACAAAATTATAATTTAAAATTTTTTAAAATTAATTAAAAACTGCCGTAACCGACGAAACCCTACTGTTGAAACCAAAATTACAAGTTACATGAAACCGCGGTTGCGCAACTATGAAAAATGTCTGTTTAATGAAACTCGGCGTGCGCGTCTATTTGATTTTTGACTGAATGGTTTCGTGAAACAAAAGTTTCATGAAATTGGTTTCTTAAAACTAGTTTTCCCATTGTGCAGCCCGCATTACTGAACGTTGTTTCTTCAGTCGCCTTATACAATACATTTAATAAATTCAAACAGAAAAGTAAAATAAACGTCGACAATGTATACATATATATGGATTTAATATACATTCGATTGAACCAGAATGATGAACTATAGTAATTACACAAACAATGGCGTAGTAATTAGAACGTTCCGAGAAAATTAAAAGGCTTGTTTATTATTTCCTTATGTTTCCTCTTAAATTTATGGACGTACATATGTTCCAATTACAACGGTTAACGACTTATAAAAAACAAAGCATTTCTACCGTCGTAGAATTATTACGAAACTTATTGGCGAACGAACATTATTGTGTCGATAACCTTTTCCTACTGTTTTTGTTTTATTCGGGTCAATAAAATACTTAAGATGAGGTACTGTAGGTATGTGAATCGTGAACGACGTTTAATGGAAATAACTAAATATTCCTGGTAATTATTACTGTTATTGTTTTTTTGCGTTATACAATACCAAAGGTTCTAAGATTTAAAAGGACCTTTGAGACCACGTGCGCGAATTATTATTTTATTTAGGTCAATAAAATACACGGGTTGATGTACTGCAGGTGTGTATTGAGACATCAACATTGTTTATAACGAAATATTCCCGTTTATTACTGTTGTTGTTGTTTTTTTTTTTATATAATTCCGAAGGTTCTAAGAATTAATAGAGTGCATATCACACATACGGCTGAGTGTACAAAATGTACACACATCATTGATGAGTATGTGTCTAATTCAACTACAGTACTACCAAATACAGTACATGTATTGTAATTACGAAGTTGTTCATACGATCGAAATTATTTTGCTAATCATTTATGGAAGAATAAATTTAAAATCAATTTAAATAGCTAATTCGAACGGAAAGAACGGCGTATTAAATAAAATAAAAAGTACATAGTTTGAAAACTACAAGCGTTATAGGAGCCTTAATG
This sequence comes from Geopemphigus sp. TES_GeoC_2020, assembly GCA_025469175.1. Classification (NCBI taxonomy): domain Eukaryota; kingdom Metazoa; phylum Arthropoda; class Insecta; order Hemiptera; family Aphididae; genus Geopemphigus; species Geopemphigus sp. TES_GeoC_2020. The sequence goes on along the minus strand of JAIPRN010000911.1, from coordinate 13,877 downwards.
TCTACGTAAAAAATGCAATAAAACTTTGTCGCACTCAAATCAATCAAACGTATAAATATATACAATTTCTAAACATTTTTTTGTATAATACACTATGTTCTAGAAATAATATTGAACAAATATATCGTAAAATGTAATTAAAATATGTTTTTTAACTATTGATTGACTGTATATTATTCAAGCTTCAGTCAATTTAACATTTAGTATCACAACGTTGTAATAATTTTTTTGTTCGTTTAGAGGGTTTAATTTCTAAATTTTCTAAAAATAAAAATTCTGACGTACATAAGGAAATAAAAAATGTACGCATTGTACAAGTTTAATACTCTATGTTCTATAAATAATATAATACTACGAATAAAACATAGACAGCGCTTAGGTACGACGACAAAAATCTGTATCGTCAAGTGTTAACGCGCTTGGACATATATTTGAAATTTAAAAAATACATACATTATTGAAACGGATATATAATAAAATATTGTGTACTATAAACTATATCTAAAGTATATCTTTGAGAATTATATATGTCGCTAAATAACTTATCTAATTTATATTTGAAAAGTAAATAAAATTTGTCGAGCGCCATGCATTCAAATATATATATATATATATAAATATACACAATTTAAAAAATATACGTCGCACAAGTATTAAACTTAGCGTATTAAACGCTATGTTTTAATAATTAATATCAAAAATATATTCATCGAAAACATATGATATAACATCCTTAATCTATTTAATCTTTATAAATTCAATTTAAATAAAGTATTTATTTTCTGTTGACTATATATGACATTGGCTAGATTCAATATAAATGTAAAGCTTATGTATCATTAGGGTTGAAATTGTTTAATTATTTTAATATTTAAAAAGTAATTCTATGACAGCGATTAGACAAGTACAATTTAAATTTTGTATCGTCTAAAGTGATAAAGCATTCAGGCATTTAGGAAATCAAAAAACTGTATACATTATTGAAACAAAATACATTGTGTATTATAAGTTGGGTCTAATACGTATCCTTTGAGAATTATATACGTTGTTAAATATAATTTAAATATGTTTTACATTTTATCGACTGTATGTTAGTTTATCCGTAAGCTATATGGTTATATTGTATGCAATTTTTAAAAATATATTTGGTTAAAAAGTATATCAGAGACAACGCTTAGACGTTATAATTTATATTGTCAATATATCAACGTATTCTAACATATATAAGGAAATAAAAAAGAGTATACATTATTGAAACGGAACGCATTGTGTACTATAAATAATGTTTGAAGTAATTATCCTTTGCGATTATATATTGATACAATTTAATGTATAAAATGTGTTCGCTATATTTGGTTGACAATAATATTATTTAATCTGTGGTCAACGTAAATTTATAGCTGATTGATCAATTAGTATCACAATTTTTTTAAACGTTCTTTGTTTATAGGGTCGATTAAATACAGCGTATAGACAAGTCGAATTAGAATTTGTATCCACAAAAGTGGCAATGCATTCTAAAGTATATAAGAAACGTAATATGTTTATAAATTAAATTCGTACGAAATCAATCGCGTACTATAAATTGTGTCTAAAATATATCCCTTAAGTATTACATATGTTGTTAAATTTCTTGTCTAATTTGGATAGTAATTAAAATATGCCGAGCTCCGTTCATTCAAATATATGTACTATTTTTAAGAATTAATATATCATATGAAACTTTGTATTATAAATAAAATCAAAAATATATTCGTCGATTATATATATATATTGTAAAATCTCTAATATCTTTATACATTTAAAATGTAATTGAAATGTGTTTGCTATATTTGGTTGTCTATAAATATCTTAAATTGTGGTGAACGTAAATTTAGAGCTAATTTATCGTTTAGTGTCGCGGTTTTTTCAATTATTTTTTTAGGCTTGCCGTTTCATTTCGTGGGGTGGTTTGTTATGTTAAAACAATTTAAACACCTATGCTTCATTGTGCCCTTCTCGAAGGTTGCGCGCCCAATCGTCTAAACATTTTTTGAAGATTATTATTTTACAAAGATATTTTGGCTCGCGTACGTTATAAAATTAATAATAAACGGACGAAACGATTATGTGTTTGAACCTATTACAGCGTTGTAAATTTCGTCTACGGATACGGTAATTTCACGCGTTCTACGTTGTAGTAACAAAAGAGCTCGCGTTATTTACAAGGCATTTTTATATTTCGAAATACGCCATAGCCAAACTGCTTGGCGCGTTTACGTATAGTGTTCATGTATCTTCGTGTCTAAGATTAACACACGTTGATTCCGGTTGTAGAAATCGAACCACTTATGGTGTTGTATGCGGCCCGAAGTCGAAAACGCGAAGAAACAGTCCGCGCTCATTGTCGTCGAAGATACTGAAAAACGTGACAAGTTGTCCAAGTAGACTGAAATTCTGAAAAACGTTGGCGTTAGTCGAATTTCGAACACAATTTAATATCACGCGATACGTCAGTATTTAGTTTCGTCGTGAGTTTCATCGAATCGATTGCTTTTCGATCGATCGAACGTAAACACGGAACGAACGTAATATAAAGGTATATATATATAGCTATTCGAAATATTTCGTATAATGGATAGCGCGTATCTGATTCGTAATATAATTTACCGTCGTTAGTGTTTGCAAAAAGTATTCGGAATGTGACAAAATAATCGCAAATGGAGCCGTTACAAGTAACAAGCCGACATCCGGTTTGAGATCCTTAATTTCCTCTTGTCTTTCGTTGTTGAACAGCCACTCTTTGATTGAGCCCAATATTGAGGACCTAACGAAAAATGTACCCTTAAAATTACTTCAATTAATATACATATATATATACAAAACTTATATTAAACAAATACGAAGCACACACACACACACACACACACACACACACATATTAAACAATCTATTGTACAGTTCATAATGACGTTATTCGTTAAAACGTGCGTCGATTATATTTTCAATACAAACGAAATGTTGGGATCAGTTCGGAATACTTATCGAATAACCGTTTCGTAATTCGTAACGATATATCGTACGGCGGGTCTCGAGTTTCGGAATGAATAACAGTTCACGCGAAAGGTGGAAATCCGTCGAAACGTGGGCATTCTCGCTATATTTACGACGGAAATACGGAAAATGAAGCGAGCGATCGTAAAACGATAAACCGGATACGTATGACGTCGAACTAATACGATTATTTGAAACGTAAAAGTCCGTTACTTGGATATCCGTTTGATTTTGAATTGAAATTGGCAGTTTTCGCAATTGTCGAACGTCGGATTGGGCGAGCTACGTTTCCAAACATTTCCTGTGGACCATAGAAACGCTTCCGCGACAGAAACAAGGTCTAATACGATTCGTCCATGTCCGGTTGCAAACATATCCTACAGACGCCTGGGGTAACTGCGATTGTATATAATTCGACGATTTGTTTCGGGGTGACGGCCGTTACGCATACTCATTCCCGGCGTCGTCCGCTCCGGGTTCGAATTTCGTTCGGATTCCAACGACGACGAATCGACCGTGTTTATTTCCCGTTGTTTTTGCGAAAGTTCAGCGACAACGTCGTAGTGTACACTGGTGCATATTCGATTCGTTCGGTTTTATGCTACGGTACGTTTCTTTAGCCTCTACGTGGCGTTTTTCTGCGAACGATACGAAATATGACAATTATACCCAAAACAAAGAGGAGCGCGCCCGCGGTGGTTACCTGTATTTAAATCGTTCATATTGTCCGACGTTTTCGGGTTAGATATATACATATCGTTTTCGAAGATGTTAATTGAAATTTACGAACGACCAATTTTTCAATATATTTTGGTTGATTTCGTTCATAGCTGTTCGACATTTAAGGCTCCGTACTATTTTCGACTAATTAATTTTTTCTACCAGTTTTTTTTATCTTCCGCATATATATATATATATATACAGTTTCCGACAAGTTTTTAACTAATATTTTAAAAACGATTATTTCTAATACTCGATTATCGTTTATATACTTATAATTAATTATAATATACCCTTTTGTAATCGCGTAATACGTACAATCGTTCGTAAATCTTGTAAACGTTCGCGAACATATTTATATTCGTTACACCGTTCCAATATACTTGTAATTAATCACGTTTGAAATCGATTTAGAAAAGCTAATCGGGGCGTAATAATTAACCCGGCACGGCGGCGTATTTCGACAGGAATTTTTTTTCGGTGGGAGGGTTTAATTTTTATCTAAATAAATCGAACGACCCTAACGAGACGTATTTAATACACTTTAATAGATTATTCGATTTTTAATTAACACGTTATATTATACGGCGCGTTGAAATATTTTAGTTTTTCGTTATTATCGACTAATAATATATACGAAATTAATTTTTCCTAAAAGTTAGTCCGACACTGACCCAGCATCGCGTTCTATAATAAAACACTATATATACTAAATAATACTATATATAATAGGTTGTAGTTACACGTAAGCGGTTGCGGTTTGAAAACCGAAAAAAAAGCACGGCAAGCGTAGCGTATATTTATTTCGTACGTATAATATATATATATATATATATAAGATAATAAATATAAAAAATACGCGCGCTCGTCCGTTCGACGGGAATATAATAATGTACGTTGTGTACGGTCACCCGTTTACAAACCGTTGCTCCGGTCGTTGCTAAACTTTGGGCTTTTGTCGTTTTAACTCGGCGGTAATCATTTCGATAAATTCGGAAGCCGCCAAATCTGAAACGTTTTGCAATCGGTCATACACAATTGGATTACGCGCACCGTACGTATCGTACGTATCACAGGACACGCGCCCCCGCGACGGTCGTAATATTTGCGCGTCTAGCTTAAACGTTTACGCGGGTGTTCGTGATACGGAACTTTCGGGCATATTCGTCGAACAACGGTCGCAAACACGGCGGCGAACGTCACCGGTTCGGCCAACAAGTCTCGTTTGGTTCCGCGTATCGAGAAGCGTAGCGGCGGTAAAATTGACGCGAGCACATCGCCGTAGCCTTTCCCGGCGTAATTATTTACAACGTTCGGGAAACGTTCCGGGTACGAACGCGCGCGTGCGTGAAACGAAAAAAAAACAACGCCAACGCGGATTATTTACGCGCCGCCGGGAAACCGTGTACCGTCGGCGAGTACCGAGAACGTATTTTGTACGGCCGTCTATTGTTTACCATCCATTAACGATTACGTAAAGCGCGCTTATCGGGAGATCCGTTAATGTTATTCACCACTAAACCGCGCGCGGAGACGTACGAAAAAAACGAAAAGAGCCGACGGACGAACCGTAAACACACTCCGACGTTCGCGGGCGCGTGGGAACGTTTCGTCCACTGATTAGTCCGATTATGTCGATTGGTTGACGCGACACAATGAGTTCGACACATTAAATGTGTCACTTCGTGGGAACGTCGACGAGCGAATCGTTCGTCCGCTACCAAACCGAATGCCGGTTTTCCGAAACCGACCTTTTCGAGCCGACTTTAACTCTACCGGACACCGGACGTCCCGTTTCCCTTTCGTCGGTATTTGTCGCGAAGTGTTGTTGCTTCCATATATATCGTCGACAAGTCGCGAATAAACGTCGGCCGAAATTCGTTTAAAAAACCGCCCGTGGCCACGACGAAATGTCGTACGGTTAACAATGCGTAAAACGTTCCGATCGTATTTCGATTAAACGTCGACGATACGAAAAAGCGAATCGAAAATTATCACGATTCGGACTTGTCGATTACAATATTTACTTATCCGGCGAGTTGAATAAAGGCGTCGTATATATTTATACACACGCGCGCGCGTACATCGGCGAAACTTTTCTTCGTAAATATTTCGAAACCGTTAGGCCACCGAAAAAAAAAAGATTACTTTCGACCGCCGCGAGTTAATTTTATAATTTTAACGGAACGAAAGGGCTTAGGATGGACGTTCGGAGTTTTGTAATAATGCGCGCCGTGGCCGGGACTGGTCTGACCAGTCTAAAAACTACAAGTTCCGCCTATATAATCCCGCGAAACAGTACGCGGATTTTTCGTACGGGAAAATGGATACACGCGTACCGTGGACATTGCGCGGTGGGTTCGATTACTGAAAGCGCAAAATAACTTGTCCTTTAGATGGGAACGAGCGTTTATTTCGAACGAGCGACGACGTGTATCGAATTGTCTCCTTTTTCGCTTTTCTATCCCCGACATATGTACGGAGTTGCCCACTTCCGTTCTAAATCTCCAAACACCATTCGCTCGCACCACTCCGCCACCCAATCACTTCTACGCCTGTTACCGCGACCGCGTTCAACTTTCCTGATAACGCCACCGAATTACCTCAATCGACGCCTACATTACCCGATTATACACTATTATCGAAACGATCGCTTCAACATTCCGACGCACACGCCACCGCTGCTGTCTTACTATTTGTCCTATATACATACGATTCGCGTTCCAATCTTCCTTCGGCCAAACACCCGACGACGCCCATTTTTCATTTCAACCATTCATACTCCCGTGTCCGGTCCCTTCGAGCGCTACCATTCATTCCTCCAGTCTCTCGTACACTTCTTCGGGCCTTCCTCTCCCACTAACACCATATCGTTCGCGTACGTTGCGACTTTTAGATATTTCATTCCGACAAATCCCGTACGCGTTTCCAAGTGTCGTCGTACGATATACGACAAATGGTCTTTTTTATTTCTGGCGAAATTCCCATTCGAACGCGGCGACGTTTTTTTCGTCATTCAATTTGAACACCGGGGGGCATAGGAACGCTCGGCGGATATGCGTCACGTGCCCTAAACGAATTAAGACGTTGTCGACTTATACGTCGACGGGCGAGTGTTTACGGTTATTTCGTCATTGGTATTTCGCGCGGCGCAAACGAAATTATTTTCCATTTTCGGTTTAAAAAAAAAAAAATTCGCCGTATTCTAATACGAAACGAATAATACGTACCGCTGCGCCGGACAAAAATATTTGGGGTCGGCCATTGTGGTCGTCAACCTCCAACTGACCCGATCTCTCCCACATCATTCACACCCAATCCCTATTCACCTCCTCCTAACGGAAAACAAATAAGGACCGGAAACTCACCGAACATGGCCATGGCACGGGGCTGTTGGGTCACGCCCTCGTTGACCACCCGCTGGTCGAGCGACGGGGGCTGTTCCGGTTGCGACCGTCCACGGGACGCGGGGACGATGGCGTCGGCGGCGGCAACAATGTGGTTGTCGTTAATAATGGCCATCGCTTCGGTGGCCGCGGCGCGAGCGTTCTTCGCCCAAACACCGGCCATTTCGATCCAGTGGCGGACCACCGCGATCCGCGGACCCACGTCCACGTCGCTGATACTCGCCGCCTTGGCCATGCACCGGATCGCTTTGCGCAAGTACCGGGCCATCGACGTCCAGTGCCGGTCCACTTCGGTCACGTTCTTCGACAGGCACGTCATCGAACCGTAACGCACCTTCGCGTTCTTGCAGTACGTCACGTCCAAGAATAGCTGTTCCGACGATTGCATGAGACTGATCCAAAAACCGGCGAACGAATGTTTCACCATCGTCAATTTACTACTCGTTTCCGTAATACTCGGATCGCGGTAACGTCAAAAACCGACAGACTGGCGGTCTGAAAAACCGAAAACGCGCGTTACAAAACCGGTCGGCTGGTTTAAGTCGTCCCCGTATAGCGAGCAAACACCGTCGTGGCGTGTTTAGACTTTTCGTTCGAAACGAACTGGTGTCCGGTTAACAACGCGAAACCTTTATTTTTTAAAAAACGTCGTTCCGCCGGTTTGTCGAAAAATCGCCCCTCGTTTCGTTTACAAATATCGACCGAACGTCGGCGAATTTCGCGTACTTTTGCCGACACGCGGGCGGGGGGGGTTCGTCGTTGGTAGTTGTTGCGCGAAGTGTGACAGTGTGCCGAGGCGAATACGGCGTTTCGACAATTCGGAAAAACCGAAAAATTTGAAATTTGAAATTTTGTCGGAAATTACAATATTTTTCGTTTTGGCGATTCGTAAATTCGAATTCACGATTACGAGTCGCGGGCGATTTAAACGGGGAAACGAACGGTCGAATTCACAAACCCTAAATCTCCCTTATAAGCGCGCCACATATAGACCGTTTGAATTTCGCGCCAAAGGGTGCACAGTTGTCGCATTAGACGGCGATTATAATAGCGAAACTTAAGGAAAACGAAACGCGATTTGGGCCATGGACGATGGGGAAACGTCGGCAACGGTAATGGAACGAACGGCCGGAGTGGCCGGACGTGCGGTATTCCATCCGGGGGACGAAAATCGTCTTCGCGTACGAATAACGGCCGGGGACGGGCGCGCGATTGGGCGTAAATAACGACGAAAATTCTCACCCGACTGGGCGCACGGCGGTGGTGAAAAAACGAAACGGTCACGCGGTCGAACACTTACTTAACGAATCTGGTCACTGACGAAATCGGTGCGCGCCGCCGATATTGTTCACGGTCGAGATCGGACGTCTCGTTGCGGCGGCGACGGCGGTATACAGTCGGCGGCGAGTGTCACACGTGTCGGCGGCGACACGACGATGGGCCGCCGGCCTCTTTCGATAAACTTCTATCGATGTTTCCTATCGACGATTGTGGCGTTATAGAGTGTTAATACTTACGACGGCGCTACTAGAGCGACGGAAAAGATCGTGGGCGATATAAATCGTCGGCCGGACGTGCCGGCGCACTCTGCGCGCCAGAGTCGCTGGCGTCGACGGTGCGTGCGTGCGCCCGTGTCGAGCGTCAACAAGTGAACGACACGCGCGCACGCACGCACCACGGGAGCGTACCTTTGTATCGTGCGTGTATAATATGTATTAATAACACACGAGCGTAAAACGGCCGTGTACATCTGTGCCGGGTACGAATCCCTTTTTTCGAACGCCGCCGCCGTCGTCGTCCTCGTCACGCCGTGCCTTACACCTTTTATCCGGCGCTCGGTGGCCACTGTTCGTTGCGCGTACATTTCGTTCGTTTGCAATCCTGGCCGTTTGTACAAAACTATCCCTCCGACGTTATTTTTCCGGGAAGGACGAGCCCTTAAGGGATATTTCCTAGTAGGTCACCGTGGTTTCGATTCCGTTCGGCACTTTTACCGATAAGCCGACTGAATCCGACGGACCGTTGACGGCACAGAGGACGTGTTTCGTTTACCGGACACCGTCGGAACGTCCGCGGCCGGTGCTTCACTATAGCGGACCGACGAACGGACTTAACGTCCCGGGACGACCAACGACCGAATGGCGCCGTTCGTCGGGAATAGTGTAAATCCCGTGGCGTACTAACGTTCCAAATTGTATTCGCTTTACGCGTACTATCGCGTTAGCGTTTCATAAACGGCCTCGTCAAACACGCGTTGTTTTGGCGCCTATTACTACTTACGGGCTACAATTGGATCGAGTACGTTTGAACGAGACGGATTAGCGGCCGAACACGTTGCGATTTAATATCGCTAGGAAATGTAAAAGAGGCTCCTACAATAGTTCCGATTTTCTTTGGTTAGAAAAAAACCAATCAGCCCCCCGTCCAACCGTAATTGGAAAAACCCAAGTTACTGGGATAGGACGGCAAAGAACTTATCATTTAATCGGCGACGTCTATTTCCGTTGTTATTTTTATTTCGTCTACACCGACCTGTTTCTACTCACGCATAATTCGACAATTCCTCGTGTGTGCGTGTGTGTGTGTGTGTGTGTGTGTGTGTGTGTTTTGGAAATCTAAAACGGGAAAACCATAATTTTTTTTATAAATCGGTAATTAACGTCGGTCGAAAGCAGTTTCGAACACGTAGAATTATTCCGATAACGTTGAAATCGTCGAAAATGGTAGGACTTTAGCCACTTGCTGCTAGGCCCGCTAATTATAGATCGGCCAATACATTAATCGACCCGCCGTGACGGAAAACGTGTGTGAAAACGGCCAAGTCTGTCCGTACACGACGTGCGAAATCGGCCGTAAACAAACGGGACGGAATGTACGCCGCGACCGGAACAAGTCCCTCGGTGCCGTCGACCCGTTTCACCTAACCGACGGCCGATTACGCGGAAATGACGAAACGACGCGAAAACGCCAGAAACCAAAAACCGGGACGGTATTCGGTAAATCGACCGGCCGAGGAGACGGACTTTCGCTGGCGCGCCCGTTCGGTTATTATTCGGGCCGTACGACGTACGTAAACGGCGGGGCATATCGGTTTTTTTTGTCCGTCGGTACGAACACGACGCGTCCAAATTACATGGCCACCTCCGCCCCATCCCGTACAGCGACAGCCCATCTCGGTCGGCGGGTCGGTTTTTTCGGAAATCACCGAACAGAGCGCCTCTGCCGACGGCGGTCGTCCGACGACGCCGTCGAACAAAGCGCCTCTGCCGACGGCGGTCGTCCGACGACGCCGTCGAACAAAGCGGACCGGCGTGGCCATGAACGATGGCGGTAGCGGCGGCGGCGGCAGTGGCGGTGGTCGGCGTGCCCCGGAGCGAAATATACGGGCGACCCGTACGTTGGCGCGCACGAAACGGCGTAAAATAGAAACCCGATTGCGTTGTAAAACCTCACGACGTTACCACCGTCGGGCCGAGCGAGTAACCAACGCCACGAAATTACCCGGGGCAACGCCGTCCCGGAGTACGATAAATCGACGAGAATAAACGCCGTCCGAAATAATCTAGTTTTTCGAACGAGTCGACCATTTTTATACACACGTACGCGCACGCGCGCGCCCATTCGTACGTGTGTACGGTTCCGTTTTAACGCTCGTACACTATATAAATATATATACAATCACGATGGACGAAAGCGTTTGGTTTTACTAAAACCGCTCGGTGTTTCGACGATTGTACGTCTACTTTCCTATACGCTATTTTTCGAATTTCGGAGTTTCGACGTTTTTAATCGCGCGCTATTAAACGACGAACGGCTTTTGTTTCGACGCATTCGATTACGGCGTTTATTAACGGCGGACGCGTTCAAACGTACGTTATTTTGGACAACGTCGCTAAAACAACAAGCGTTCGATGTTAGTAATAGGCGTACGACGAACAAGAAACGTTTTAAAAACACGTTTGGCCGAAGAAAACTCGTGTTCGTAAATTACGCTATTTATTGGGTTCTTTTTTAAAAAAAAAAAAACGAAATCGCGAACAAAATTGTTTAATCCGTCGCGAGGAAATTTACGTGTCTCGCTTTTAGTACGAAACGTTTGTTTTTAACTATCGCGCGACTTCTTTAGTCGTTTGTATTATACGGATTTCTAACTTTATCGGTCAATAAAAACTAGTTTGATGAGGTTTCAACGTAGTTTCGGCGATTTCGTCAACGTTTCCGTGTCGTTTTTATAACGTATTTTGCGTAATATACCCAATGTAACGACTCACCGGACGGGCCAATTTAGTTTTTGTTTACGCGTTTACCGCCACGGAACGAATTTCGTTTTTCCGACGGCGCGTTCGTGTTTACGCGTACAAGTGTGTTACAGCGGAGTGTGTTCAGCCGGCGCTTTGGTCGACGCGGTTTTCCATTTACGTCGATAGTAATTTTTTAAACGGCGGGAAAATCTACGTAAGGTCATGAAAATGAAACGCGACCGAAACGATCCAAAACGGATACGCGCGTTTCGTGCTTAGGCGCGACGATATTCACGAAATCGGCGGGCTCTATTTTATTACGCTGGCGATGATTACGAACGCGGCGATCTGTCGTCGTTGCTTTCGAATTAAAAATGACAATAACAACGGCCGGTCGAGCGATTCGCTCGAATCGACAGCCACAGCATCGGCCCGGCTCGTCTCATTTCTTCAAACGAATATTAAAAGCAAAACTTAGCCGGTTAGGTTCGTACGTTTTATCCGTTCCTTCTCGTAATATGGAACCGGTCGACGTCGAGGAACAAACGAAAACTATTCGGAGTAGTAGTTATTATAATTGTAAATAATACGTAGACCGATGATACGATTAGTAAAAAGAAAACGATTAATAATACTACGCCGATATTCGACGGAAAAAATGTGTTCGAACAATATCTCGGGCGTTTATTCCGACCGTATTTCGCGAAAACAAAGCTGTGTAAGTATTGTCGTTCGCTTACGGGCAAATCGCGATTCGCGTCGTACACCCGACGTTCACGTTTATTAGAGTCTCGTAAAACGTTCGTCGTGTTACTTCTACTTTCCGTCGACGATTATTATCACACTCGGCGTAATCGGTATTTCGGGCCGCGAGTACACGGAAAATGTGCGACAATACGAAGACGTACGCCCAGTTGGTACTCTTATTGATATTTTCCGTATCGGTTGCCGGGCAAATGATTCGATGTTTCGTCGGTAATTATAATGAAACACGAGTGGAACTGATCGTTTCGACGTTCCCGTTTTACGCGGGCATTTCGCTCGTCTTCGCGACGTTCATGAACGTTTCGTAACGAGAATCGCCTATATAATTCCGCGTTATGCGTAGGTGGTGTTGTAAACGTCGACGCGACCAAGGGCCGGCAATCCGATTCGAGTAATTTACGCGTTCGCTTTAGTTTAAAAAAAATTTTTCAAATCGCCGTAATAATAACGCGCGAATTAATTTTCGATTTTGCGGCGTACACAAAAATCGTAACCGTATCGATACTATTCCGACGTTATGTTTAGGTTTAATCGGAACGAACGAAGAATATTGCGAGAAATTGGAAAGAGGTAAATATCGCCGTTTAATCGAAATTTATACTACGGGAGTTCGAGGGCGTACGAACAACAGACGTTTATCGTCGAAAACCGACGGTTGAAATCGAATAATAACTACCGTAATTCGATTCGTCGCGGAAATAGGAACGCGTGACGTTCGCGACGGATTAATAAGACATTGTCCGACTTGTACTTCGACGGAACGGGTTTACCTTAATTCGTTTTTCGCGCGGTGTAACGAGATTATTTTCCGTTTTGGATCGATTTAAAATATCCAAAAGCGACGTATTCTTATACGAAATTAACGATAATATCTGCCGGACAAGAATACCGAATTTCCGTACGTGGTCGAATTTCCGCGCGAAAAACGAAAACGTGATAGGCGCGTTTAATATAGTTCGACACTACCTATCGGTTAACGTTAAAATATGGTTTTTTTTTTTCAAAAACGTTATAGAAAGCGTTTTGCAAAGAGCCTATATTGGTAAGTACAACGTGAACGAAGCATACTTATATACGAATTAACCGAAAAATTACGGTTAATAAATTCCTAGTTTACAACGGACATATTGATGTTCGTTTTATTTTCGGCAAAACGGCATTTTCGCTATCCGGCGTTTAGGATAATAGGCCGAACATGTACGGCAAAACGTTTTAAATCAGGTTTCCGTGACATTTCTTTTAATTACCATAAGTTGTTGTACTTTAGACCACTTGAATAATTTCGTCGAATTCGCCGCGTCAACGTGTAAGTACTTATTATATATCGAGGAAATAATATTTACCATATAACGGTAAATAGACGTCGACGATAATCGTGTTTAAAAAAATATAACGTATTCGTCGTAACATTCGGAACATAATACCGTCGTACGCTTACGTACACGAATCTCGTCCTCCGGACGTTTTTCGTTTTATGTTTCGATTTATCGTAAACACAACATAATTCGCGTAAATAATTCGAAATGATTACGTTATTTTTAGCGAACCAAAGCCGCAATCACCACCGGAGAATAAATTCTCAAATAGGTATATATATACGCCGTTTTTGTAAATGGTATAGGTTTGAAAAAGTCTATTAGAAAATTATCTCGCATATTATAACGCTAAAACGCTATTTATAAATAGGTTTCTTATTATATAAAACGTTCGA
>JAIPRN010000910.1:0-60523 GCA_025469175.1 Geopemphigus sp. TES_GeoC_2020 | reverse complement strand
CCGATTGTAATTTATTTAACCGTCACCCGCCTCCCCCCCCCCGAAATTCAGGTCTAAGTACGCCTAGGCGTGTAACGTTACCGCCACGCCGTTACGGTATAATAGCGATTGCTCGTACCGCGGGCGACGTTCGTTTCGGGACGTCCGCCGCCACGTACCGCGAAACGAGCCCGGAACGATTCAACGGCGATCGAAACGGCGGAACACGGGGCGAACAAACGGAAATGTCGCGCCCGGTTATTTCGTTCCGTAATCGCGTAAAATACGACGGTCGGCCCGTCACTCGGGACGTTACAATCGTCGCGCGATCGGACCGAATCGCCGTTGTGTTTGTGTTTCGCGGTCCGCCACCGTCGTCGTTCGGGTTCCGGGCGAAACGACGTCACGAGAAAAACTTCCCTATTATTTTATTAACACAAGCGGGAAACACGTTTTCCGAAACCTATTAAAAAAGAACGCCGGGAACCGTAACGATTTAATTACGTCGGGCGTTTCGATTATTAAAAAAGTATTCTGTTAGAAACACTGGCGGACGATTCGCGAAATTATAAATACGAACGTCGAAAGTTAACGAGCGTATTACAATCGCCGTCTCGAATTTCGAAACACGTTCGCGGAACGGAAATACTCGAGCGATTTTTCCTTCGCGGAAAATCGATACGACCGTGTCTATCGTTCAATACGAATTCCGCCGTTCCTAAGACGCTATCGATTCTCGAGTCCCCCAAATTTACGTACGATCCTTTTAAAAGCGTACTGATTACGCGCGCGCGTTATGTCCCGTTAAACTGAGTCGAATGTCTGTCGACGTTGTTGGGTTTCGCGTCCTACCATTTCCGGCACGTAACAGAACAGGGAATCTCCGACTAGAGTGTTTTCGTCGCGAAATATCGCTCGTACCGCGAATTAATAAACCGTTCGGTTAGTACAGTTTGTACCGTATTAGAGTACCATAACGTATCCGGCATAATACGTCCGGGCGGGTGGGGTCCAAAATCGGTGCGAAAAATTTGGAAATTGACGCGAACGCGTGCTACGAATTTCGCGCGCGTATCAGTAAACACGTAACCGAAACGTTCCGCGGCGTATATAAAACGAGCGTAATATGTAAACGACGTACAACCATTTGCCGGTGACGGTGACGCGGAAATCCACTGTCCGTGCCCGTTCGTCGCGCGTTCTTGTCGTCGCGCTACTTATTCGCGAGGCGGTATAAAAAAAAATAATAGAAAAAGATTTTCGCGCTCGATCAGTATTCAGCGCACGGGTACGGTTTGCCGCGACACAGGGCGGCGATACATATCCTCTCCGTCGCACTCTATACAGAATAGATGTTAAAAATATTAAAATGAGCGGTCCGGGATCGTGATAGAAATATAAAAGGCGCTCCGACACGGACTCGGTTATTACGTGAAAACGAAAAAAAAAAAAAACACCCGCGAAACGTTGGCGACATTAATTTGATTACGCGACGGTTTTACGTTATCGTCGTGATAAACTATAAATTCGGATAATGATTTTCGTGACGCAAATAACGTTAGGAGGGGTCGAATACGTTTGCCGTCTAAATAAATACTTAAACGCGACGAAAACGCAAACCCCCCCCCCCCGGAACCGAATCGAAAACGAAATCCCCCGCGCGAGAACCGTAACGCCCGGTACGTTATTTACGAACGACGTCGTTTTACAAATGTCGGCGTACGCTATTATCGCGAAATATTCGCGTCGAATACGACGTATATAATAATTTGGCCACGTAGTTTCGGCGGCGCTTCCGTAACAGGCGTTCGAAAAATATTCCACCCGCGGTATTATTTCAAAACAAACGGTCCATCTACGGGAGCGGAAAACACGCGATTCCGTTCGTGACGGGCGCCCACTTACGATTAAGAAAACGGATTATCGCCGCGATGTACGTGCGTTACTATTATGTTCGTTTTACCCGGCTGGTCGTGTGACGTGTTCGTATTTGTACGCCGGAAAATACGGGACGCGCGTTTTACGGGGCTTTATAAAATACGCGACGGAAAAACGAGACGGTCCTTCCCCGTATTTATTATCACGTTTGTACCGAACGGCGATTAAATCGATCGGTTCCCGTCAAGCGCGCCGGGACCGTGGCCAGCGGTCGCGACCGCCACGAATCGAAAATTTGACGGCCGTTGGCGCGGACGAGGCGAACAAATCGCTCCCCGATCGTAATTCGATAAACGTAACCCGGGTTGGGGGGGGGGCGGCGGCTCCGTGTTCCCGGGTGAAATTCAACGTCCGCGACCGTCCGGTATCGAAAAACGGTCCGGTGTGTTTGCCAAATAAAAACACGCGCCACTGACGAGGTGTCAAATAGGCGACGCGACCGACGGATCGGCTCGAATAAATAAACGCGCGCGTGGCGGCGGCGATACCCCTCGTCGCCCGGCCGTTTCGATAATAATGACCCGGACGAATTACGTACGCGTCAACGATGGTACGTTTCGAACGAAAAACGATACTTAAAATCGAAAACAAACGCGGACGGCGCTTAATTAAAACCGTTCGGTATGAACGATCAATTTTTCGTCGTCCCCGCACCCGATGGTAACCGAATCGATTTATCAACGATCCGCCGAACGATACGTCCGGGGATCTAACGAAATGGGTTTTTTTTTATAGTCAACACGTCGAATTCGCGCTTTACAAATACGTAAGAGGTACAAATACCCGGATTTGCGTTAGAACGTTACCGGAGATATTATACCGGTTACCGGTATTTCGGTATAAAATTGAAGTCGTCGTCTCGAACGAGTACCGAGTCACTATAGGTTCGAGTTGTGTTACGAATAGTGAACGTCCACGAACCCTTTTAGGGATTCCTTTTAGGAAGACGGATATGCTGGGGTGTGTGGTACCGACGGTGTATTTTTAGACGCCACGAGAATTCGGGTTGCGGTGCCGAACGTGTTGGCGCGCGTCTGTGTTACTAAATTAACGGTTACTAAATTAAACGACCGGCACGTCGGATACGCCAACGTCGTCGGTAGCTCCGACGGTCGACCGTCTCTGTTTTTTACTATCGGACAAGGACGGCCGTGTGTCGTCCGATGGCCAAGGTTGCCCAGGACGTCTTTTATTATGATACGGTGGTTCGAACGTCGGCACACCGGTCAAAAGTATACAACAAGCTGGTTGTGTCCCATACAGGTTGCTTCCTGTTGCTATTTGTATGGTAGCGGGTACTCTTAGGGTGGGAAAATACACGCTCTTGTAATTCTGAAGAATATTTATTACCGAGTCGAAGTTAGGTGCTTTGAATGTATTAGAATGATTATAGTCGTTTTCACGAGAGAAAGGTACCGGCCGCCGACCAAAACTGGTCGTTTGCTGCGCATACCCCACCATATTTTATACATTGCCATTGGATCGAACCGTCGCGACGCGTTGATTGTTTGTTTACACGTTACATACATAGGCGCTCGAATTGTATTTAATTTCGTTTTACGTTTGGGCGTGTTATTTTTTTTATTTTATAAAAATTATTTAGTATTTAAATAAATTTTAATTAAAAAAATTAATATTTATTTTATATTTTAATTAATAGTCACGTTAGTTTATATTAAATTACATAATTATAGTTTATCGAAATCGTGTAATTAAAGTGTCCTCTCTCCTACGTAAATAAGACGATCGCGGTATAACATAACGCTAAACAAAAATGAATCGTTTGAACATCGGTGTATAACTCATTGGCGACATCGTCGACTATCGACGACAATTCCGTGGAGGGGATTTCACGGCCTTAAGAACTTTTACGGTTCATTCGACGTGCGCGAAACGGTACCGTTCTCTCGTGAAAACGACTATAGTAATTATAATAATTAGATTGACTTCTACTGTGTAAAAGGTTTGTCACTCGGCTGACGACGACGAGCCGAATAGGCGACGGCAATTGTGCTTACATTGCGTTTATTATTACATTTTATACTTATTCTATGTATTATTATATTAAAGTCGTAACATAACAAGTCAGGGTACTTAACACCCCCCGTGTTAAATGAAAATTCGTTGCCCATTTTATTTAGGACTATCCTGGATAACGGACTTTTACTGGAATCAATTAATTCTATATCCTTATCGATTCTAGATTACTATTTTCTAAAAAAAAAGAAAAAATCGTCGCGTCGATAAAAGTCGCCCGATTTCCCAGCGACGTTTGATACGCGCGCGTCGTTCCGCGACAATGTCCCAATCGCCGTTTCATACAAAACGTTCAACTTCGTACCGTCAATGACCGGTTCGACACTTCAATTTTAATACCGGAAATTATCTTCGGTTAATATTTATATATATAGTCGTTGATCTTTCAACAAAATTACGTTAAACGTACAGCGTACGTTTTCATTTTTGAACACTTCCCACCAACCACACGAACACGTCCGAGCTATATTTTTACGTGGAAATTCGTAATTTGAGCGATTTTTTTTTTTTTACCGACGGATATAAAACCGAAATCAATCGCCCATATACGTTATCGACGAATTTTTCGTGCCGTCATTCGATTTTTTATGTTTCTCGCTAATATGCGGAAAAGTTACTTCGTTTTACGATTTACCGTCGCTCGTAACGTTTCGGACAATAATAACGGTCGCTTTTATAGTACGAACTTTGCTTAAGTTCCGAAATGCATAATGACGTCCAGAACGCGTCCGTTCAAATGTCAAACGTTGAACAAGTAATGCGGCGAGCGTCGCGCGCGTTCGTAAATTGGTAAAAACGAAAACGTTTTCCCGTTTGCCGCCGCGACGCAAATGTACGAATAACGAAATGTCCGGCGAAATGGAATCGAAGGGGGACGATAATAATTTCGTTTACGAACGGCCCCGCCGCAAAACGTTCGCGGCCCGTTCGGCTTCGCGTACAACAAATTAGTTGGACCGTTCGACCGTTACGCGCGCAAATATGACGGAGAGTACCTCGTGCGCGTAATTTGATGAGAAGGGATCGGGTCCGTCGAAGTTTATGTTCGTAAAAGTACCGACGGTCGAGGATGGAAAAAACGTTTGAACGGCCGATAATCGCGGTAGACGTTAAGAATATTCGCTTCGGAAGAGCGGTACGGCCCCCGTAATTTTAATACGCGACGCGGACGCGGCAAAGTTCCGAATAATTGAAACGCTTATCGAACGTCTAACCGATTTGGACGGCGTACGTTGCTCACACTAGCCGTTCGTGAGCTGTAAAAAACGCTCGCGATTTCGCGCATACGGACGGCCTGCGGTCTCGCTGTGTTCGGATTGGGTGCGCGCGCCGTCAATTCGCCAATCTCTCGATGTCGTCAATGTTCGCCGGAGTTTCGGCGGGAAAAACCGTAGGTACGAAATTCTCCGCGCGCAACGACGGCCTACCCGAAACGCCGGATTAATAACGTGTCGCCGGCGGCACCGGTTTATAATCGCCAAAATTGAACGACACAAATCGCGTTTACCCCGAAATCGTACTCGCACCGGCGCGCGTATAACCAGTGGCGCACTAACAGTGGGGAACGACCCACGAAAACGTTTAGGAAAAATTAATTTCTTACGTTTTCAGTCGTAAGCGCGAAAAACCAAAATATTTTTAAACTCCGACGAACAATCTATTAACGTTTATATAACGCGTCTCGTTTCGTTAGGGCTGTGAAACGCTTACAATCTGGCGCGGCCGGTTCGTTTCGGCGAATACGTGTCCCGGGACGTAAACACGCTCGTCCTACCGGTAGAAAGCCACGTCGATTCGCTCGATATCCGTTCGTCCAGTTATCGGAACACTTAGTATCGGACAAAGGGCGGCCTATTGTCACGCGTCTCTCTGTGACGGGACAGGATCGCCATTGTGTTGGTCCGATATCGTCAATTTCCGCCGGCATTAACCGTAGGGCCGAAATTCCGCGCGCCTAACGACCGCCCGAAACGAAACGCCCACGTCGGGGGACACCGAAAACCTTCGGCCGAACGGTGACGGGCGCGTCGAAAGTCACCGCGAGCCGAATACTATCGTATTCGCGTATAGGCGGCGTACGTATCGGCACGCACGCGCAACGGACGGCCGTTTCGAATGGCCGATATCGGTCGGATTTACGCCGGAACGTGTGGACATTGCCGTTCGGCAATCGAATACAGCGCCACGCCGTTAGTAGCTAACGACGAATTACTTTCCTCGGTCCGCTCTAATCGTTCCCAAAAAACACGCGTCGGAAAATCCGCAATTCGCCGTCGCGCTACTATCGGGCGCGCAATTATTTCGTGGCCCAAAGCGATTTATACGAACGTATCCGTGTCCCGGCAATGTTTAACCCTTCCCGGTTAGTTTTGCCCTCGGACCGCCGCTAAACGGGACATATACGTGCGCGTAAATTCCCCGGTGGGGTTACGTTCGAGCGACGGGTTTCGCGTCCGATAATTTCTGAACGCGCGACGTATATTCGCCGACAAACGCCACCGACGTTCGTCGACGACCGCTTTGACGAAAATCGAATACCGCGAGCGTGCCGGTCGGCCCCCCCGATATACGAAATCTCAAACCCCCCCCCCGCGGTCGCTAAGTTCGCTACGCGTAAAATACGATTCGTTTCCAACGAATAATTATACTCGACTCGTGTAGACGAAAATTGAACATAATATGGTCGCCGTACGCTCATTTCGGGTAGAAAATTCGTTCGTCTACGACAATTTTAGCCGGGCGAATACGGCCGGTAACGGAAACGCGAAATAATCGTACCACTTGTTTACGGCGTTCGACGGGCGCGTCGGAAAACGTTCGGAACTATCGGCGTACGAATTTCGAAACGGCGCGCTCACGACCCCGTGCTTAGATTCAAAATGTAAACGCGTAGAAAATAGTGTCGTATTTTTTTGGGAACGAAAATTATTCGTTCGTCTACGACGAACTGAGACGGCTGTTCGTGTTTCATCGCCGACAACAATTCGCGGCACGACCGTCGTGCACCGGGCGCTCCGTATAGGCAATTCCGGTACGGCCGCGCGTCGCGAGAGTTCACCGTCGGATTACGTTTCACTTTACCTAAGTATCGTCGCCGATTTCGAACGTTTGAACGCAATAACGTTCGCGTCCGGCGTTTATATATATATAACGTGTATATATATATATATATATATATCGAAGGGACCGGACCAAAAATTGGCCCCCCCCCGTCGGCGTGCGCGCGCAAAGGACTACCCGTTGCCTTTAGCCCGTCCCCAACCGATCCGTCCCCGAAACTACGGCCGGCCGACGATTCGGAATTGGATAAAACGGAATTAATTCGGCCGTTCTTCGGATATCGAGCCGGGCGAAACGTTCGCACGAAAATCGGCCGTAATATCTACGGAAAAATCCGTGACCACTCCTCGCCATCAAACGGCGTCGTTGTACGCCGTCGCGCCACGTACACGAAACGATTATACGCGCGTACGTCACATCGACGATTGTAACAAATTCGTTTACTACTCGCGTGACGGCCGCGCGCGCGATTCCCGATAATTACGTAACCGGTCGCGTTCCCGACGCCCTCGGTGTCACGGCCGGCGAGAAAACGCCGACTTCCGTTCGGACAATTACGGCAACCGCTCGCGATTATATTATCATCGGGTCGGAAAGGCCTTTACGACGCGTTCGGCCGTTGCCGAGGTGACCGAATTCAACCGTCCGTCTTCCGATTTGGCGATTAACGCCATTACGCTCGTGTACCTACGAAAGCCCGCGGTCGCGTACGTTTACGCGATCGTCGTCGAAATAACGTACCGGATAGTTCGCGTAAACTGTAATTTCTGGTTCACCGTTACGTAACCTTATTATTATAATAATTGGACGGACGCCCGCGTAAACGCCAGCGTATTCCCCTAGAATATTCCCACCCGTCGTCCGTGTCTCGGCCCGTTGCGGCTTCAATTATGGCCATATGTCACGTCAACTGTCGGTTATATACGTTTTACGAAATATATACAACCGCGCGAAATAAACAAACAGCTCGGATACGCTAATAAATGATTGCGAACAGTTACGCCTCGGCGCGTTTACGTTGAAAACGGTCACGGGCTAACGACGGTAGTACAAGTCCGGGGCGGCGTGTAGTACGGCTAGTGCGCCCGTTTCTTCGTGTCGACCACCGATCCATTACCGGATCGACGGAACTGTCGAAATTGTCGCTGTTCCCGTTCCCTCCGCGCGACCATTGTTGCTATCGTTTGCTAATCGTTTCGAAAGTCGTCGGGCGAACACCGACGCGTACGCAATAGTCCGTATTTATAAATAGGCCCGCGGACTCGCGCGAATTATCGAAACGACCGAACCAATTTCCGTGTTCGCTTTTTAACACGTCCAAATGTATGACGGCCCGTAATCGTAATTAACGCTTCGGTTCTTTTACGCGTCCGTTTTACGATTGGTCGGCCCGTAAAAATTGTAAAAAACCGAAAGCGCGAACGGTGTGCCCTTTACCGCGGTAGCGATTTTCCAGGGACGAGAAACTCGCGTAATAGTGCCGTCGCAACGATCGCCACTCGGGAAACGATAGTTTTATTAAAACGGAAAAAACGCCGCCAAATTGAGCCACTGTATGACGTCTTATTCAATTTCGGCTAAAGTTCACGCGGGTAAGAATCGGGCGACTCTTCGGTGCGCGTCGGGTCATTAACTATTAAAATCCGAGTCGTCTAGCGGGGGGTGGTCCCTCCGACGTTCGGCCGTATAGACCGCACTACGGCTAGGCCACCGATCGTTCAAGCGAAACGTGCACTGGTTTTCAAACGCCTACACCGAACCCGTGACGTATGATAACATTTGCCGGAGTAGCGTGCCGGGAGCCAACGGTTTTATACCGGGTAGTAAAAAAAAATTCTGACGTCACGACGATATCGCACGCCTTCTAAAGATATCGATTCGTATATTACGTGTGTTACGACGACGACGACGACGACAGTTAAATAGAACGTCGCGTGTATAGTGGCGTTCGACTGTAAGAGTTATTCTTTTTATTTTATTCGTTTTTCCGCTTTTTTTCCAACTCGTAAAGACATCCGAAGGAAACTGCCACGCGCGATCGAATTTTCGTAAAAAAAAAATGCTCGTCCGAGTAAACGAATGTCTCCTAAAGGCCGGGGTGATATTTTTCTGTTACACGCGCGACAATGTTCCGAACTGAGCTCGGCGTGTTTTACGTTCGCGTTTATCGCGTATATTCCTATTCCGTACCTACCGCCGGTGTTTTCCGAACGTATTTCGGGATATTATATTTCCGATACCGAGCGTTCCGAACGCGCGCCCTTTTGTCCCGCGCGAACAATTATTTCGCGCCGGCGTTAATTCGTCGTATTGCCGTTGGATATTTACGAACGTATTGACGGCGTACGTCGTGTATTTGACGGAACGGAACTCTTCAGTTCGGGGCGCTGGCGATTCGTTCCCGCCGTCGGAAATTGGTCGCCGAACGGGTTTTCGTTTGTCCCGCCGCGCGCACGGACAGAAACGGGCCGACTAAACTGTTAACGATTTTCGGCTCGTTGGTCGATTACTTAATTCCGGTTACGTTTTTAACAGTCAAACGGCCGACCGTCGTTCGAGCACCGTGGGCGGACGCGGCCACGGCTAATTCGTTCGAATATTTATAGGCGAATATGACGGGCCCCGTCCGTCGTTCGGTATTCTCGGGCGATATTTTTCTTTTTAACGAATTCCAACACCCGTTTACCGCGTCAACGTCGGAACTCGTGTAAAACCGTACGTGTCCGACGACGATAATAATAACGGAACGAATTGATATTCCGAAAGCGGCTACGCGAAATGTAGCGTTCCCCGTTGTAGGTGTTCGTGGCACGAGAACGTGGTACGCGTATAATAACGACAGGTGTATATATGTGTAGACTATTCGCGAAATCCCGCGTGAAGGGTCGCCCGGTAAGAGATAGTACGGCAGGGATGAATAGGGACGAAGGGTCGGCGTATAATATATAGTTTCTCTACGCGAACGGGTACGCATAGGCGGGCGCAAATTGCTAGCGATACTCGAAACAATAGCGCGGAAAGGGGAAGATGAAAAAACGGCCGACAAGGATAACAATTATCGTCGTCGCCGCACCCATACGCGAACGTATACGAACACCGGACGATCGTATCCGGTCTCGTGCCGTATTATACGTAATGCTATATATGTATACCTACGGGATCGCGTCGCCGACCTAATCTGTTTATAATTATTATTTCGGGCTATTACGCGCGTTCACCGCTGTCGTCGATACGGCCGTTTCGCGTATAATTTACGTTTTTTTTTTTATACGTCGTCACGGACGTCCGCCGGATTTCGTGAACGCCACGGCGAATTTCCTACAAAAAAAAAAAAAAACGCTTACGATGCTGATCGGTCGTCACTGCCGGCGTCGTGGAACTTTGATGGCCAGCGGCGGCGGCGGCGGCAGCGGCTGCGGCTGCGGCTGCGG
Source organism: Geopemphigus sp. TES_GeoC_2020 (assembly GCA_025469175.1). NCBI lineage: Eukaryota > Metazoa > Arthropoda > Insecta > Hemiptera > Aphididae > Geopemphigus > Geopemphigus sp. TES_GeoC_2020. Next base: position 50,078 of record JAIPRN010000910.1, on the reverse strand, counting down.
CGGCGGCGTAGTCCGGGATGCCGGACATGGCGAATCCTCGGGGCGGCGGGTCGACGGGATCGCAACATTCCCGTTCGGGATACTCGCTGGCGACGGTCGTGCCGATCGCGATCGTGACCAACAACAGCGGCGTGGCCGCCAACATGTCCCCGGTCGTTTCGCAAAACGGACGTGTGCGAGTGATCTCACATGGCGACCAACGGCTGCGTGGTCGTCTAGACCGGCGAAATCGTAGCCCGAGCCGCCGTTGTCGTCGCCGCCGCCGCCGCCGCCGTCGTCGTCAGCGTCCGAACGGTCATGCCGACGATTTAATCACCGGCCGGATACGAAAATAGGGAGAACAACTCGGGAAACGAACGCGGCCGGTGGCGGGCGCGCGTCGCGTTTTTCGCGTTAAAACGAACGGACGATTTTTTTTTTTTTTTAAACAAAAACGAAATATTACGACGACGACGACGACGACGACGACGAGCGCGACACGCGCGACGGTACGCCGGTGTGTTGCGGTTGGTAAGCGCGCGGCGCCCAAAGTACGACTGAAGAATGTCCCCGTCCCGACGCGTTCGGCGTACAGTGGGAAAATGTGTACACGGGCGCGGGGCGCGCGCACGCAAGTACGTCGGCGTGTGCGCTTTGCGCCGCCACCGCTGCCGCCACTAACGCGACTACCACCCGCCCTAACGTGACCTACCTACCGTCGGTGGCGAGCGACGAACGGCCGTCCTTCGCGTACGGTCGGCGGGCGAGTGGCGCAGGGACGATCCGTTTAACACGCGCCACGGCGGCCCGTCTTCTCTGCCGTCGATTTTTAAGATTTTCGTTCTTCGTCTACGACACGCCGGCAACCCAATTACGAAAACCCGTCGGGTTTTAGCGCGCCGCGTTCTCGAATCGATTCCGAATTCCCGTAAACGATTCACCGGGCGAGGGTTAAGTATTTTTTTTTCCTCTTTTTCCCCCTTTTTTTTTTTACCGATATTTATTTTCGACGGTTGATTCTCTCGCGTCTTTTTCCGACGCTTCCGCGGTTACTTATTATTCGCTTTATTATTTATTTACCTCATAACTACTTTATTATTCGGTCGCGCCGCTCGACCCGTCGTCGTCGTCGTCGTCACGTTCGAAATCGGGCGTCCATCGACGGCTGAAAAACGCGAAAACGACCCGTAACGGCGCCAAGCGTACGCCGTACGCGGAACACGCGAGAACTCCACGCCGTTACCGCGAAACATCGCGAATATCCGGCCGCCATTTTTATGTTTTGTCGCGTTGTTCCGAAAGCCAATCTCCAAAACTTTTCGTGACGTTTCGCGCGTAAAAAACGTAACGGTTACTTGGGTCTCGATCAGAGCTGAGCATTTAACGAGTATTGATTGAAATGTTCGGTATTCGTTTCGAGTTACTAAACGCGTTAATTTTTTCAAAAATTAAACGCCAATATATATCGCCCGGGTTTGTGTTTTTTTTTTTCAAAATCGACTTCAAATTTAGTACGTTTTCAAATTAAGAATCGACGGCGTTATAGATTTACAGACAACGACAAATATCGTTTATTTAGTATTTGATAACGGAAACGCAATAGCGTCAAAGACCCATAGAAGACTTTCGGCGGGTCTCATACGTCGTTCGCGATATTCTTCGACGCCGATTACAACAAATGTTCGACTTTCGATTAAGTCGAGTTAATTTTTATGGTAAACTTTTAGCCCTCGAAATTAAAACGAAAAACCCTAAATATCTTCCGACTTGCTTGTATTTGTTTTTATCGACCTAATTTAATGAATTAAAAACGCGGTAAACTTTTCCAGCCAATCTACCCGACGCGACGTTCTTGGGTAATGTATATTTTTTGTTTTTTTTTTTTGGACGCTAGAAATTAGTAAGAGTTACGTCGCCGTAAAAGTCCGGAGACGAGTTTGAACACGGAACACGGAAAAACAAGACCGTGTTTAGTGACTTTTACCGGTTGTTCGTCGTTGCCAATATTGCGGACGTTTACCCGTCATTTTTCAAAAAGCTTAAGAAAACCGTCGACGAAATGTGTAATAACTCAAAAAACAAGAAAATAAAATAAAATAACAAAAAGAAATTGAAAAAGAAAGACCCGTGGAAAGGATTAGTGAGAGAATATGGTGAGAAGTGTATAGATATGAGGGAAGGGAAAAGTTTTATTGAGTTACTACAATTATTTATCTCAAGGTCGTGAATACGAAAACTATTCAGGAACGCAATGGAGAAGTGTCGTACAAACGAGTATGATTAAAATATTCAAACGCACTTAAGAGTGAGGGTAAAAAAATCAACAGAATGGTGTTCTCTTACCAAGCTGCCCGTGTTCGACTTCACAAGATTATGCAGAGACGTAAGGAAAAAGTTGGCCTTCGTTCCACGAATCCACCGACAAATGTTGAAATGAAAACGCAAGTGTTTTAATGACGAATGACTGGACTCGTCCTCCGGAATACCGACTTGTTGAATATGGCTAATTGCTCGTAACTGGAACGCTATCAGATGCCGTAAACTCGCGCCACCGACGATCTCCTCTACCCTGCTCGACGAGAGACTCCTCCACCTGGGAGACTCCTCTCTAACGCACGAGTCGATGGGAGACTCGACACTGGCCGCTGCTCGTCCTGGCCCGACCCGACTGCTGGGCCCTGCTAGACTGCCCTGACTTGACTGCCTCCCCGAGAGACGTAATGACCGAGTTATATAAGCTTCGAGGGGTCACGTCTTCATAGAAATCGGCACATCTGATGTTGTTGATTGTACTGTCCTTGAGTTCCTTTGTTTGGTTGATTTTGAATACACTTTTTAGTATCGGCGTGTGAAATTATTCCGCGTACTGCGTGTTTTAATGTTGTTTGGTCAGTAACTTATTCAGTCGTTGTCCTTCGTGTGTGTTTATTTTTCTTATTTCCAAATGCGCTCTCTGTGTGGTTCGTCCCGTTTTATGTGATTTGTAAAGATGTTCGACCTTGTCCGTTCGCACCGCGGCCGGTTGTGCGATTTATCATTAGTTAAGAACCCTTACGGTGAGTACCCTTCATGTGTGCTGCGATTTCTCGGGTTTCTTCGCATTCGTCGCTCTTTCTTTTTCAAATTAACGTGTTCGTGAGAGTATCCTATTTTAATCCTTTTTCTTTGATTATTCTGCATGCGGTCGGACGTTTTACCGTCGGTTAATCATCCACCCTTACGGTCGTCATTCTTCGTGTACATTTATTTTCATATTTATTACTTTCGAATGTGTTTTCTGTGGAATTTGTTCAGTTTCTTGTAGTTCGTAAAGATATTCTCCCTTCGTGTCACGGGCGGTCCTGCGTACCTTAGTTATTAACCCTTACGGTCGACATTCATTATGTGTATTTATACCTTTCAGAATGGTGCTACATATATAATTTCTCCGGTTTCTTGACCTTCGTCGTTCTTTTAAAACTAATATATTTATGAGAGTGTTTGATTTTGTCCCTTTTTTATTGTCGGTCATTCAATTTACCGTGAGCTAGTGACTAACCCTTACAGTCGTCATTCTTCGTGTATATTATATTTATTATTTTCAAACGTGTTTTCGGTTTCGTTCTTTTAATATAGTCGGTATTCCGTGAAGGTCGAGGGGCAGTTCATTTTATTAAGAAATCTTACAATATTTTTGTACAAAATATTTTTCTTTATTTAAACTAAACTAAATTATGATATGCACGCATATCATTACAAATGTAAAAACCGTGCCGACCGAACGCGATTCGCTACCGAAACGGAACGCCCCCGTCACGGGCGCTACATCTACGCGAAAAAGTGTCCACGAACCGAAATGGAAAAACGTCCGGTTTCCTCTAAATACGTCACCGTATAAACCGATCCTTTCTTCGTTTCGCTACTTACAAGCTGGAAACGAAAATACGCTTTCGCCGTCGTATTTATGTACCTACGAACTGTTGGCCCCCACTCGATATCAGTAAATTGCCTGTACAGTGTACCAACAACGCCGTTATGTGCGTACCGGTTACTGCTTTGTAGTCCGTAAAATAAACATTTACGTAAATAACGATTATTGTACGCGCGTGGTGACAACGTAACGAAGACGGTATATCCGGACGAGAAAAGTGGTTGAAAACCGGAAAACGTTTAGCCGCGCCGCCGTCTGCTGAACGCGAACATAAACGCGGCGGGTAACGCGAAATCACCGCTGGATAAGAACCCGCGACGCCGCCGGGACCGAGCGCTTTTTTTTTGCCCGGACCGCGCGCGAAGCTAATTAACGGAATTTACGTACGTTTCCATCTCCCCGCCAAGTACGAAGAATACATAAAAACCGCGGCGACGAAAGAAAGGAGAGCGGGGCGAACCGGGCACGGTTCCGTCGAAATACAATATCGCGCGGTATTGAATTTCGGGCTGGCGACGTTATTATATAAACGTATCGTAACGATAACCGGAAGGAAAACGGAGTCCCGTAAATCGAATTCACGTTCGGGAGAACGGTTTTAAAGGTTACCCCGGTTATATACGTATTTATAAACGATACTTACCGAATAGAAACCGCTCAGGTGGTACGTGTGCGTAGCGGGTGACCGCTCGCACTGGTCGTAGAATATTATTCGTACGTAACGCGCGCGGTGAAATATCGGCGAGGCAAATGCAAAGTACGCCGCTCGTTTAGCCCGGCGGCGAACCGTAGACGACACGAATATTGTATAACGTTTCGATTCTAACGACGTAAGTACTACCGGTATTGGAATTTGGCGACGTAAAAATCGCGCGAACAATACACCGGTGTTACGCGTTACGGACCGTTCGGTTTCGTTAGATTGGGACGGGGAGGGAGAAGAGTAAACGAGAAGCGAGAAAAACAATATTGCCGAACAAAGTCCGTTTGTCGGAAACTTTTCGTATTAGGCTTTTCGGTCTTGTCGCGAGAACGACAACGGCCGTAAGGAACGATCTCGGCGCGCCGGACTATCTTTTTGGTGGGGACGAGAGCAACTTAAACTATTCCCGACGATCTCGAACGGTCCACCGCAAAAAAAAAACAGCATTATTATTCCGGGCACCGTCCATAATACTGTACGAATGTCAGAAAAAGTCCGCGAATCGAACCGTACAATATAAATTTTTTCGTTTTAATAAAAGTGGAAAAAGATTTTACAATTTGTATACTAAAAAGTTCGCAACGAGTAAATACGATAGTGAATACTAAATTCGAGGACGCGAGAGAAAGAACGTCCATTGAAGCTACTTTCAATTTGAGTGTTATTTTTTTTTTTGAATTAGTGCGAAGTTATTACGTTATTTAATATATCACGAGACCACTTTCGATTGAGACGACGGGGAGGGTTACATTTGGTAATGGAGCCGAGACCAGTGCGACGATTCGCCCGAGTGCGGGCATTACTATGGAGTTTGCCGCGTAAACAGTAAGACACAAGCGTTGTAAGCAATGGAGTACTAAATAACCCCCCTCTTTCGAAAATGTTTAGGAAAAATTAATTTCTTACGAGACGCGCCTAATTTTTAGCCAATAACGACGAAAATATTTTTAAACTTCAATACACGTTATATATTATATAACGTTAAAAATGAATAATCTATGAAAGTCTATAACGTGTCTTGTTTCGTTGGGGTCATCCGATTTATTGATTTAAAAATTAACCACCCCCCCCCTTCCCCGAAATTGAGATCTAAGTACGCCACTGGTTGTAAGCCTTGGAATGTCGAAACGTACGTTGGTCGGTACGGTTGCTGACGTACCAGGGCGCATTGGCGAGACAATATCAATAAAAGTCGCGACCGCCGTAATAACAATAATAATAACGACCGACGACGACGCGATAATAATTATAATAATAATGCACGTCGTTACCGTCGTCGAAACGATAACGTAGAGATATTTGAATTGACTACTCGAAATTATTCTTGGAACATTTAACGGTTTTCCGTTTTATTATCTCGTACGGCGCTATTGGCGCGGTGTATTCGAGTCGTCTTCGAAATATACGACGGTTCGATAAATTAATTACGGTGTAATTATTACCAATACACGATCGTGTACGCGCTGGAAGAACCGAAGAAAGGAAGGACCACTCGAATCGTGCCGAGAGGTCGTTATCGTTTTGCCTCTCGATCCGCGATACGTTCGTAATTTCGAACGACACGCGTCGGTTGGCCGGCCCAGGACGTTTTCGTCAAATAATTTGTTTACGTTTTTTTTAGCGCGACACACGCCTGCCTAAATCGATTCCACGCCTACTGTTCAACCACGATTACGCGGCGCGGTTTTACAATACCGTTACCGACGGAACGGAAACGGACACAGCAGAAACGTACCGTCCAAATATCGAATCGATATCGACGTGGGTCTTTCTTTTAAGTTCTTACGAATTCGTTACTTTTTTACGGCCGACCCGAAATGGCCCGTGTGTGCGCGATAAACCGAAACGATTATGTCGGTTGGACTCGCGAACCGATTCAAATCGTAACGACGTTTCGGCGAGAAGAAACGAATTGTTTTCACGCCCCGGCCCGCTGTCCGGGTCCCATTTTTCGAACGAAGACAAATACGAAAACGGACCGACGATAATAATTTCCGATCACACGCGCCCGTTAATATCCGCGTGTTTTTCTCGGCCGTTCGTTACGGGAAACAAATTGTCGACGTTTCGATTCGTAAACGTCGTTTAATTCGTATTAGTATGAATGGTGTTCGTTTTACGTTAAACGGTCGTTTGTAGTAAGTGCGGCGGATCAAAGGCGGAACGGAGACGGAAAAGTGCCACAGAAAGGATGGTCGCGAGACGTCATCTATCGAAAGAGACAACTGAAACGGCGCGTGGTTCCCGAAATTCGAAACGGAATTATTTCGGCGCCGCCGTATAGGATCGGCGGCGGTCACCCTGTACATGGTTACGCGGGCCGGTTAGGTAAACGCGAGTCGTCCGGGGGTAAAGTTTTCTGACTTTTGAATAATAATGGCCGCGGCCCGGGAACAATTTGTAGGATTTCGGATATTGTGGAAATGGTGAACCGTTAGTTTCGGTAATTACTTAGACGTAATTAAGCACGGAAAGTAACTCGCAATATCTATGAAATACGTTCAGCCGCGGTCTAACAATAATAGGTGGCCGTGTAGCGGTCGTATGGGAATAGTATTCGCGGCGAACTTAATGGCTCTACTTCCAACGCGCGTAATTACACGCGCGCCCGTATTAACGTACGTAATATTTATATTATTCGTAAAATATCTCGTACGTCCCAAGTATCTTCGAAGCGACAATGTAAACTTTTCGGTTAACATTTTTTACGGAAAGTTCGCTTCCAGTTCTACGTTCAAACTGATTGTGAACGCCCCGAGTTTTCGATTGGCGACTTTTTTCAAAACGAAGTATTCGTCGTCGTTGGGTCGTCGCGCGGGCTAAACGCAACACATCGGCCGTTTTTTCGTTCTTCTCGGTACGAGAACGCCTTCGATTCCACCGATTTCGCGTTCGATTCGATTTGTTTTCCCCGAGCCGTCCGCTTTTCCGGACTTTTCGCCACCGCACGAACGACTATACGCGACTAGACACGGCGGGAACGCCAACGCTCGCGCCTCACCGGACCGGAGGACGAGCGCGGGTGTGGTGGAGAAACTAAAAAAAGTTCTCGCGCGCGCGCGCGTATAATGTACTAAGGGTGTGCGTGTGTATGCGTGTTTGTTCATGTGTGTATGCGTGCGGGCGTACCACGCGCGTCGTTGGTCGAAAGACGGACGGGAGGACGACGAGGGCTTTCGGTGTACACGCGCGCGCACGCACGCGAACGTACGCGGTGGCAGGGGGACGTACGATAATAATAACGCGGCGAAGGTATATTTTACGTCCTTGAACACGCGCCCCCGCGGAGGACTTACGGGTGTGCGCGCGATTCTCGTCGTCGGGTTACACAGCCTTTAATAATCTGTTTTGACCAAACGGCGGACGGACGACAGAATGCGCGCGTAGGTCGGCCGCACCACCGTCGGGGTCGCGTGTTACGCGTCGTACGTCGCGCGCGTGTTTGGCGTGTTGTCGTCGTCGTCGTCGTCGGGCAAAGCCGATCGTTATTCGAGTTGCGCTTTACGACGACAAGTCTCGCGCGAAACGCTCTACTATTGTCGTACATTTATATAGTGAATATATACGTACGTTACTTATAGTCACATACGCGCTTCTAGGTCGTATATATATTTTTTTATTTTTCCCTCGGATTTGTCTTCCTATTTTTTTTTTCCTCGCTCCTTTTTATATCACCTTCGCTTTTTTCCCGTTCCGAGCCGTTTCTCGCGTACTACGCTACAATTTAAATGTCTATACGTGAACAACACGTACTCTGTGTGTGTGTCCCACGGAGATCCGACGACAAACATCCCGCGCTACAATTTATCATTACGTTCTCGTCTCCGTTCAAAATAAAAATCCGCCGTTCCCCGAGATTATTTTCGGTTTCTTTTTTGTTTTTCGCGTCCATCGATCCACCAACAGTTTCCGAAAGCGTCGATCACGTTCGTCGTTTGCTCGCCACCGGAAATTCAACCCGTCCGATATTATTGTAATAACGACGACACGCCCTCGGGGTTAAATTAAAGGCCCGATCGAGTTTGCGCCGACGAGCGATTTCGTAAAACGTATTCCGTCGGCGAACGAATGAACGCTATAAACGGAATATCGTACCGGTCCGTATCCTGTGTTCGTGGACGACGCGTCATTTTCGTTCCCTCGGAATGTATCGTTATTATAAACGCCCGTACGGGCGGTCGAGCGCGAACAGTTGCCGGCGAAACGCGTTTAGTCGCGCCGCCCGGTCGCGCGTAGCGAATTAACGAAACGACCGGCGAGAATCGTTACGAAATATTGACGACGTCCTGCGAAAAGTTTTATACAGCGCCGCGTTTGTTTTCCTGACAAAAAAATAATAATAACGGCCAACGTTTCGACGGTTTTCGTTTATATTATTATCGCGTGTAATAAAAATTCGAACGGAAACGCCGTTTTATTATGGCGCGAAAAATGTTTCAGACGAAACCCGGAACGCTAAAACTGTCCCCGCGTCCAACGAAAGTCACTCGTCAGAGACGCCCATATTTTATTTGTTTCCGACCGTCCCGTCGCGGCTGCAGTCACGACGAAACGAACGAGTGACCTCCTGGCCTTTCTCCATCCCACCGCGGAGCCGCGACGTGGACGATAAAACCATTTTTCGAACGCGAACGAGCCCACGTCTCGTTTCGTCCCGTCGCGAAAACCCGTATAATTATAGCGGCAGTATACAACCGCGCGTTATTGACGAGAGGGCTTTTACGACTTCACGCGTTCGTGTACGGCCGACGGAAATCGTCGCGTTTACGCGTCGTACCGAAACGCGCGCGCCGACGAATTCTGTATAATTACACCTCGAATCGGTTTAACGACCCGAACGGGAATTTCGAAAATAATCGTACGGACGGCCGCGGTTCGTTTAGACGTAAAACGTACCGCGCCGCGAAAGTGCCCCGCGGAACGTGCGCGACATTTATTACGATTATTCGACGATATTGGCGCGCGCGCGCGTGTATGTACGCGAAAAATACTTATTACGCGATCGAGAAATTTTTTTCGAATTACGAAAAGGCAATCGCCGATTTTTCCCGAATGTGCCGTACACAATAATTCGATTATATCCGTCCGACCGGAACCGCCAGTTGTGACCGATCTTCGGCCCGTCCCCGTCCGATACGTACCGTTTATTTGTTTATTGTTTTCGAACGCGCTGGTCGGGTCCGTAAGAAGAGCGCGGCGAAACGTTCGTTGTTGTCCACCCGTCCGACCGGCCAGAGCGGCGCACGCACCGCGGGGCACGGGAACGACCGTGGGGAAGGCATATGCGCCAGAGTGTGTCGCAAGGACCCGGTGTTTTTTTTTTTTGCGCATTACACTTACGCCATACTCTACCACGCGCACCTACGGCCGTATACCGCAGCGAGGCTGGTCGAGGGGGAACAAATACGTTTTTGCGCGCGAATCGCATACGTACGAGAGAAAAAATAGGGGAAATCCGTCGCGGCCTCCGATCGGATTGGATGAATCAAATTGACGATCGCCGTACATACGTAAAATAAAACACGCGAAACCGCACTAACCGTTGGCAAAACGCGTGATTTCGACGACCGTATTGTTATGAACACTATTACGTGGAAATGATTATAATTGCCTCTAATATAGTTGTAAACGTTTTTTTACGACGTTTTTATTTAAACGATTGTAATTGCTTCTATATAATAATTGTAAACGTTCTTATAACGAAACGATTATAGTTATATTTTATTATATAGAAATGATTAAATGAAATATATAGACACTATCGAGCATTATGAACAAACAATCTTTATTTATTATTAATATTTATTTATTATTTCGATAGTGCCTCGTCCCAGAAAATCTAGTTAGTGTGATATTTGCAGAGCGTCGAGTGTGTGGTGTTTGTCAGAGCATCGGTCAGACCTTCCGTAATATTTAGTTTTAGACATAATTAATTCTGTTTCGCGGTGAATGGTTTAATAAATATAATGTACGTTAATTCGGCTATTTTTTTTACATAATTTTTGTCGTGGAGACGTCCATAACATTTTTTAGAAACTTGAAAAAAGTCGTTTTAATCCGTATTAAGGCCATCGTGCTATAATACCGCCGCCACCTAAACACCACGGTATTTCGGCACGATATTATAATTTTTTTCGATTTTCGCTACGTTCGTCCACACATTTCTATTAATTACAAAAACGCAATTATCGAAAACGTCGCGGTAAAACTTCGTCGGCCGTATATTCTTCGTACAAAAACGATACACGAGGAAATTGCCTCGTACATATTTATCAAAACGAATCGTGAAATGTATTTATTTTCGCGTGACGCCATTTTCAGGTACGTTTTCGAAATTCTCAATCATTTTCGACGAAATCGCTTTAAATTATAATAAAAACTAAAAAAAAAAAATGACTCGCTTTATTAGATAATCGAACTTTGTGTCGAAATTTAAAATTCCACTATAATTTCTTTTTACTCTGGTTTTTCACTAACGAAGTATAATAATCGTTCTTTCGTAATTTTAAAACGAGAAATACTTTTGAAAATTGTATCGTTCGTTTACTTTGACTATCGACCAGTCGACGAAATGTAATTTATACGCGCGCGCATTTTTTAAGTTTATATCATTTTACCTGTTTTAGCGTTCGTACGGTACCGTACGGTTATTTAAAAATTTAAAAAAAAGGAACTTTCCTTCTAACCGAATGTTTAACGCTCCAAAATAAATTCGAGAAATTCCGTTTCATGGAAATGGTATTTCGAATAATAGTCCCTCTACTTATTTTGCTATTGTGTTGTTACAAAGTTGATACCTATTTTAGATTCCGGGCAGACCGAGAGAGAACTATCGGTTTTACAACGCTGTATTTTGTTATGTCCCTGAAAACTTTTTCAAATAATAAACGTGCTTAAAAAGTTTTGCGCGCCGCGTTTATGGACTGAAAATTGAACAGAGAATGTACTTTTAAGAGATAATTTTTTTTCCTTTACGTAGCTAAAGTAAATATTCGGTCATTTCGAATTACATTTTCGTGATAAAAGCTAAAAAACCCATATGATTTTACGACGACGATTCGAGTATTTTATTAGAATATTCCTAAAATCGCCGAAAACGAATATTTTATGCCCACTAAAATAACTAATTTTATTTAATTATAGTTAATAATTCAAACGAAATTATCAATATATATATATAGACAGAATTACCATCAGCCAAACCTAGACAAAACGAATCAAAAAAAAGTACAATTCCGAAGTAATTTCTTAAAAAACTAAGAGAACATAATAACAACGATTACGTCGTCCAAATACGAAATTCGATTGTCCATCAACGATTAACGTAGTCGAAAAAACGTGTTCAAAATCCGTTCGTCCAAAAAGGATGTATGTACGCGATTAATCGAAGTTCGAACAAATCGAATAAAATAAACTTTAAGACAGCGAGTATTTCGGAACGTTTTTATATTTTTATTCAGTCCCGTGTTCTTTTATAAACGACCGTTTTGATTTCTAAAGCAAAAGAAATTCGTACGTATCTAGTGATATTACCGTTTAGAAAAAATACCCCGACGTTAATTTCAAAAGCGAACAAATGATATTAAAACGGTTCCCCGAAGGGAAGGTAAAGACGTTTAAAGAATTTTACGTCGTTTTTTTCGCATTTCGAATGGCATAATGTTTATTTACTCGAGTTGACGTTCAAAACGCACACACAATAAAACGATAAAATACTATAACCGACTAATAAATATCCGTTGACTTCGGACTTTTCCTTTCAATTGACAACCGATTACGAGTTTTTATCGCGCCGTCCGTAACACTTTTGTTCGTTACAACGTACGTGCAACATTCACATTATTGCATTCGCTCTTCGTACGCGCGCGAGTCACGGAACGTGTACAAATTACACGACCGGAAACGACAAATTCGGTAAAACGAACGAGACTTTTCGATTATTATTGCGCGCGCGACAACGCAAATTTCCCCCCTCCGGATAGTCGCAAAAGTTCCGCGTCCCATATTGCGGATATATAATTCGATTAAGCGCCGACGTACGTACCGTGCCGTGAAACAATTGTTTTCGTTTCGCCTGGTTGCGGGACCGACGAGAAACTACTCGAGAACTTCTTATTAAAAACCCGCTCGGTCTGTTTTTGCCTTTCGTAGTCACGGGACACGGTGGGAGGGACTTCGACCGCTGAGTTGGAAAAACGTTCGGGCGCCCCGGGCACAATCGAACGCCGAAATAATATTATTATTAACGACGGGTCCGTACGCGGCGCCCGAAAGTAATTTAAAGGTCTGTTCGACGGAAACGAATTATACTCTACACGGCGAAGTCAACACCGCGTGATACCCGAAAATACAATTACGCGTCCCCTGTCTCCGGAACGGCGGTGGCGTTCCGAAATTCTACGGGCGATCGTGTATCGTTTAGTTATTAATAACGACGAATAGTGGCGCGACGGGCGGCCGGCCAATTTTCGTTTCGTTGTTCAACCATCTCCTTTTTTCCCCGTCACCGAGCATTGTTGACGTGACATACGGTTCGCGGAACGACTTTCGCCGAGGGATTTCGATTTTCGGATTAAACCCGTCCCTGGGATCCAGCGGCTTAATCCCACGGTGTTGAAGGCTACGGGGATAAGTCCTAGCCGCCCGGGACAATCTATTTTAGCGAATGACGACGCCAAAATAGTATATACACGTACGACGGGAATGAACTCGTATACCGCGCCCGAACGTGTGTTCAGTATACTTATATAAAATCCGTAAGTTATGAATCAACTTCAAACCGTTGAGGCTAATAATATCGATAAAAACTCGCGATTTCTTTATTATCGTAATATCTAAAAATTTCGAAATATCGGGAACCGATTTTAAAATTTCGAAATATCGCGAACCGTTTTTTTTTCTCTGTCGTCCGTTATCGGTTTAAAATTCAATGATTATCCGAGTCCCGGAATGCCGTTAAACAATCGAACGTCTAATACTGTAATACGATAAAGGAATTCTAACGTTTCGTATAGTAAGTACACCGAGTAGACGGTGGCGCACCAAAAATGTGTCGCGTCAATTATGAACCCTAAACATGTGAACAATTGAAACCGATCGAGAACTCGCGGTAAAATTAATAAATTATATTAAAATTTGTAACGGATCAAAACGTTATTTTTTCGGACGTACACGAATTCCAAACGGTACGAATTATTAATAATTATAAGGAAATTGGTTCGGTAATAAACTATTTACGAAATCGATATTTTCTCGAAAAGCCAAATACGTTTGACTTCGTATTATCATTTATAAATATTAAATATCCGTAGTAATTATTATTACCTATATTGACTTATTAGGGAAAAGTATGTTAATTTTCGGTAATAGGAAAAATTAAAAATTTAGTCGGTCCGCCGTTATTAATTACGTATTATCGATTACTATTGATTTTTAACGGACAATAACGAAAAAACGTTTACGACGAAAAGTTCAATGGAAAACAATCGACTGATTTTATGACGCGTTTTAATCGTACGCGGATAAATAAAAATGTCGTTCCGAATTTTTCGTACGTTTTTCGTTGGATGAAAAACGTTAAGTTGGAAGTACACAAATGTCACAAGACAATCGTGGAAAACGAATCGTTTAGATTTTATTCGGATATTTATACCACAATATTATTACGCGCTGTTCCGCCGATCGATATTAATAAAATCGACGGTGACGGATATTTTCACAATATACACGGATCGTAGTTTCAAAATTTGTTGAGTACACTCGTAACAAAATATGACTCCAACCATAAACGCCCTTAACTTGATATGGGTGTTCCTCATATACGCTCTTAAAATATTCAATAAAAATTTCTAGCGCGGAACAAATATTTATTTTTGAAACGCGAACCCGTAATCGTTATATTTCGTTAATAAATGGCCGAATAAATAAAACACTAACTCACGCGAGAAGCGTACGTATTTCGTAAAAGTTATCGTTATTTATTTAACTCTCGGTAATTTTCGAAAAAAAACTATAGTAACTACTACGAAAATAATCGTTTGGATTTAAAACGCGATCGTGGAAAATCTGATCCAAAAATCGAATACGATAGAAAAGCGTTTTTTTTTTTTATTCGTCAAAATTCGTCGTTCGTAACGAAAAATAATATTAATAATAACCGAAAAAATGAAATTACTATGTCCACTGCCTCTAAACCAAATAAATATCACCGAACCATAAATACATAGAACACTATTTATTGATTTGTATAATAAATATCAATATTCGAACTCGTGTGTACGCCATAAATTATTAAAGCGAACAAATCCAGACGCGAAATCTTCTTCACTCGAGCGCGAAACTTTCTTTTTAATATTTTTTTCAACCGTTTGAATATATTTACTTAATACTTACTCGTCGTCAATTTATGCATTAACAAAGTATCGTGCAGTCGAAAAGTTACAAAATAATATGTATAATACGAGCCTATTAAACTTTCGACGATTCTACATTTACCGCAAAGTTTAACCGAAACGTAAAAATTGACGCGAAATTATTATTTTTACGATGTTTCGATTTCACGCCGGAGTAGTACGCCACGTCAGCGTAGGCAGGTATTCTTGATTTTAGAATACTTCGTTTTATACGCCGAAATTTAACTATTAAAGTTTGTCGAGAGATACAATTGACGCTTTACCGGGGGAGGGAAGGACAAATTGTGAAAAGTTCGTAACGCAAATAGTTACGAATTAAAAAAATTCGTACATATAAATCGGGTCGATATTATAAATGCAGGAGGCTGCGTGAAGTCAGCGCACCCTCGGCGAGAAACCGGATGTGACTTATGATACACCGTTAAGTTTGAAATCGTAAAACGCGTTTATATGTACGCGTGTTATAATAATATTAATATACGTCGGCGGTACAGGATAATCACCGAAACGTATCGGTCGAACGATATTCTGCGAAACAATTTTGACGCGATACGAATCGTATTTCAACGGCGCCCGAACGTAAACGTAAAAACGCTCGTAGAAATCGTACTAATTACGTTTTCGAAATTGAATATATACGCGCCATCTACCGAATGCTGCCGAGCACGTTGAACGATCGCGTTTCGGGCCGCTAGAGTGGATACCTTAAACACGTATTACGAACATTCGATCGCACTTTCGCCCAAACGGTTTTTATAAAATAATATCGAACGATCCTACGTCGGCGAAGCCTCCCCGCTAATAAACTACGAGCGACATAATGGGGCCGCGGTATCGGTACGATCGGACTTACATAATCGAGGCGTTTTATATTTGTGTTCGAGAAAACTGTTCCGGTTGATTTTCGTGGCTGTTTTTCGGAATTTCGTTACGCTTCGCGAATCTCCGGTCCGCGGGACACAATTATACGGTCCCGGCGGTCTCGTCGGAAAAACAACGATATCCGACGACGAACCAGCCGCGCGTTTTAATTAGAAACGCCTATATATATATATATATTTTTTTTTTAATTGCCCATTTATGGCGCACTCGTCCGTGGACGTTATTAATTTCGTGTAGAAAACAAATTTAATAACTAAACTATCGATTATTAGTCAAAATAAAAAACGAAATAAATTTAAAATTACGATCTTAAATCTACGGGCCCAGACAACAATTACTCGTATCAACGTACGTGTATATATATGAAATTATTTTTTTATTCGAATCGCTGGACAGTTATAATAATTATTAAACACGCCGAACGTTTACCTTATTTCGAACAATACGACGTATTTATCGTTTCGTTCCACACATATATAGGTCACAATTTATTAAGCGTTTTGAAGTGTACAGATAATGATTTACCTTCGTGATGCGCATAATTTTATTTATTTGTCAAACGGGTTAATATTTGACCGTTAATTATTGGAGTATTGCTGGCACGCTCGAAACTACAAAATCTGAATTTCAAAAGTGGCGTTTTATATAATATTTGTATTCGGAAAACGCGTGTTTCTTTTAGTATTATTGTAAAATCGTTAAAAAAAACAAATACAAAACATAAACGTCGTGAACATGTCCGTTTACTGTACCTTACGTTTTAATAGACTAATTATATAAATAAGAATTGATCAAGGACTTTGCGAACGTTTTTTTACGTAATATATTTAAACCGGCCGAGCGTTTAAATATTTCGTACTTAAAACGCCCTGGACACGAATATATTTATTTCGCGTGTACTACTCTACGCTCGTACTAGTTTCGTGGCTAATTTACCAAATCTTCGGCGCAGTATCCACTGGAACGGCGTGAAAAGACAAATAGAAGGTGGTATTTTTATTATTTATTCGGCGGGCGAAAAGTATTCCGAACAAAATGTTAAAAACGTAGACGGTCGTGGAAATAAAATTGTGAACCGATGAACGCCAACGACGATGGAAACCAGAAGTGGAATAGAAACACGCGAGTAGCTTCCAACGTGATTCGGTTTTTGTTCCTCGATTGACTCCAACGGGCGAAGCGATTAGCCAACTTGGCCGGAGAGAGCCTCGTCGACGAATATTTATTCGTAAACACGATGAAAACGACGCGCGTAAATAATAATTTTACAAAATAGTTGATCGATAAGTGGATAATGTAGCGACGGATTACGTTAAAATACGCGCGGAACTATAGGAATAATTCGGCGATCGAACCAATAGCACGGAACACGCGTATATTATAACAGAACGTGTATAACGTTTTAAATCAAATCGTTCTGACATTGAAAAAGGTCAATTTTTATGTACGTACTTTAGGTTTATCGTTCTATATATGTATATTTATTTAATTAGTAAGACCTCAAGGCTAAATTTGCGGCCGGTAAAAATCTTATCAACGCGGTTTCTACAACAGTGTTTCGTACATATAAATATTAATAAATATATATATATATATATATATATATATATATATGTGTGTGTGTGTATGTGCTTGAATGTGGCTCTACGCTTTTAATACACAAGCGGTCGAAAACGAAAATTTCACAGAGCGCAAATATAGTCGACGAACACTCGGGTACGCCCGATTTTACCGCCGCCGGTAATATCGAGCGCGTAAATGAACGATCATTTCCCCGGCCGTGTTCGATCGTTAATCGTGTCCGTCGGCGTACGGTTTTTACCACCGGGCCAGCGGCTAGTTTAGTGGCCGCCGAAGTAAAACCGCTCGGATTTCGAAGCCTTTTCGTCGGTTATAGCTCCGTCGTTCCCGCCGGACGTTTCCCATACCGTTAACGACGTCCATTGCGTAAACAGAAACGGTAAACTGGGACCTAACGCGTGCGGGCCAAATCGTTACTGGTCAATCGTTTTTATAAATTATTATTTGTACGATTCCTCGAACGTAATTAAAACTCCGCGACGCTACTAAATATGTTGAAATCAAGGTGTGTACACACACGCGCGCGCGCACGCGTGTATACGACCCGGTCAATGTCGATAATAACACGACTATCGCCGTAAACGCCGGTTAGTATTTTTTTTCGACACGTTATTAGACAAGGTCGACGGTTCGAATTTGAACGCCAAACAGTTCCATTATTTAAACGATTTTCGACGTTTCTAAAAAACGAAAATCGCGTTTTTTCGTCCTGTCGTACGCGCGTTACGTTGTTACGTCGAAAACGACCCTTTGAAATACGTTCGAAGGCGCCGGCACGGAAATCAGTTTCACGTCCACATACGTAAATATTCGAAAAACGACTCCGACAAATTGTTCGCCGTCAAATAAATAGGACGCGAGACGTAAATTCTTTCGGTCCCTCGATTTTTTTCCGGATATTCTACGCGGCGCCCATCAATAGCGTACATACGCTTCGTTAATGACGTTTATTAACGATAATAAATATACGTATATAAGCGTCTAATTATCTACGCGATTAATCGAATCGGTTGTAAACGATTTCACGAAATGAACCGTTCATTCCGTGAACCGGTCAATTTCGTGTCCGACGCATAAACGTTCGCGAAATACACGATTTGAAATAATCTCGTCAATCAACGGTCACCGGGTACGTATTATATACGACGATTAACGTACACGAAACGTCGGCACGGTAACTGCGCGCGCGATCGTCGAAAAACAATACGTCGGACCGGACGGTGATTACCCGTGACCTTTCCTTTTAACGATTATGTACGCAGACGTTCGTTCGTTTTTGCCAGTCCGTACTCGCGACAATTAAACCGTATAAATGCGACGCGTCGACGAAATTATCGACGCCTGTGGGCGTTGTTACGCCGATTGCGCCGATACCGTGCGACGTTCCCTGACTAAACACATTAAACTACCCCCTTACTTCCCATAACCACTAATAGAGACTTAAACCTGAAATACTTAACGGCACAGCCACCCCAGTACACAATGCAAAGCGTATTCGTTAACGATTAACTACAATCGACCTACTAAAACGTCGTACGGAACGGATTTTCGTTTTGAAATTCGATTCTACAATGTCGTCCGTCCTAAGTACCGCGCTCGGACCGACGTCCGTGTAATATTAGTATTTCTCGCGATTTGAAACTAACGTCGATATCGTACAACGCCAATGTACAACCGTGACCTGCGCGACAAACACGAATACGATTCGGGCGCGACGAAACGTTATGCCGGCGTCCGGCCGCGAAATGTTTTCCGAGGCCCGCGTATTTCCCACGCGACAATATAGCGCCGATGTGGCCTCCGGTATTTCGACGCCTTGAAGTTTACATTGAACCGTTTCCTTCGGCCGTACAACACAATTCGAACGTTAGTGAACGCGCGTTTTTCACGGAACGCCCTCCAGTCGCCATAATTTACAAACGATACGGCCGTCGTACACGTTTTCGAACGTGGAAACAATTCCGAGACGTTGGAAGGACGGTTAACATCGACGAACTAAAAGCCCACCGTGACCGACTCGACTTAACGTCTAAGTAGAAAGCGAACTCGAGCGGCGATATTAACCTTTGGGTACTTCGGTTCCTATAAAATCTAGACAATTATAGTTACAATGGCGTACGCGTGAAAGTGATAAAACGAATTCGGGCCGACGTTTTGTAAGCCTATTGCGTAAATAAGGGGCGGTCTTGTTCGACCTAATTGACTCGACGCGGTGAATGTTCGACAAGTCCTTAACCGCCAATGGTTTTACTCGTAACAGGCGCGCCGATTTTACGAGCACCACTCTCTTATACGTACGGCGACAAAAATTACCCGCGGAAAATTCGAACGTATTACTGATAATAGAAAATATTCTTTTAATTAAACGTTCGGCCAACGACGGTGTAGGCGGTAGTAGTGGCGGCGGCGGTATCAATGACCACGACGACGACGACTTAGACGGGAGAAGTAGTGGCGGTGTCATCGACGACGACGACGACGATGGTGAGGACAGCAGTGGCGGTGGTAACGACGACGGCGACGATTAGATGGGGGCGGTGGTGGCGGTGGCACCGTCTGCGGCGGCGGCGGCACATCAATGACGGTGGGGTGGTTGGTGGTGGTGATTGCAACAGCGGTGGCGTCGGCGGGGTGTGTGGGGGGGAGGACCTTCGTACAGCGAACGTTTTTTCCCGCCCGTAAATTAATAGACGCGTGGTAACGTTGCGGCGCGTCGGTTTCGGTCGTTTGCCGTCGTAAAAATCACGCGTACGATATTTCGCTCGTTGGTCGGCAACCGTCGGTCGTCGTCACGCATCCGGCGGCCACCTGTTGAATCGAACACCACCCGCCCGCCTACGCGTTACGCACGTACTACACACGCTCTCTGAACCGGACCGATAAACCGGTAATCAAGTTTCGACCAAACCGACGTTATCGGTAATTGTCTTTACAGAACGTTCGTTTTCCAATTATTTCTACTAAAAGTCGTCCGGATTCGTTTCTCTCTCACTCACTCTTTCTCCGTCTTCCTATCGTTTTAACCTTCAACGCCGGTCCGCGGTCGTATTCTTGTTTCGCGCAACCCGCCGTTCGGCCGGTTTCATTTTCGCCGCGTCCGCTGCCCGAGTACCGTCCGTCCGTCCGTCCGTCCGTTCGTTCGTTCGTTCCGTCGCCTTTCCCGTCGTCGTTCCTTAGACCGCCGACACGCCACAATGGCCAACTATCATAAAATGGAAGCGTCGTCCGTGCAATCGCTCAAGGATATGGCCAACAAGTTGAGAATCGACTCGATCATCGCCACCAACGCCTCGAAATCTGGGTAAATTTATTCGTTTCCCGGCCGCGTGGTTCGGCCGAAACGCCAACTACCATCGATTCGGGTGGATAAAACGGAGGGTTTTTTCCGCGAGAACGTTCCGTCTACGGACGGCCGGTGAATGTTCGTTCGAATTTTGTCCTTTACTCGTCGCGAACCTTAACGACGGTATTCGCCCGTATTTTTGTACAACCACGAAATTTATTGGGACAAATTCGTTTTTGCTACGAAATTTCCAAATTGTCAAAATATTCCAGCCATACGAAATATAAAATTTGTCCAAAACTCCGGGTTGTGTTGCGCTTAAAAACCCTTCATAATTATTTATAAGTATTTATCTATATATATATATAAGGAGAATGTTACGATATTAGTGTTGAAACGAATTTTTTAATCTGTAATACATCGCGTTTAAGTTTATTTAATCGTCGTCGATTCGGTTATTATTAAATCTACATAATTTATTCTATCGCGTCTATTGTTCGTGCCAATGTATAATAAAATATAGCTCGAGCGTTAGTTTATCGAATCATGTATATATCGGTAATTTATTGGTCGAAGGTCCAGGTCAAATGATAGGTTCGTTTGAAGGATTACGCTTTTTGATAATAAAAACTTTTGAAACGATCATCTCGCCATAATTAATCAGGCGATATCTATTTGATAATAGATATGTGATATTCTAGTGTAAAAATCGCTACAGTTTCTTGATTATGTTGTGTCTCGCTGGAAAATGTTTTGTTGAAACGTTTAGATTTAACTTACCGAAACACCTCGAATAAATGTTTTCAATTAGTCCTCGCAAACCCAAATTGTTGGTTCCATTGTTGTTTTAATATGACATGATTATTGTTATTATGCGTATTCCATTTTTCAGTACGCTAGTTGTATACAAAATATATTTGTGATTCAATGTACCGCAAATTAACTATTTATATATAAACATAACTTTGTTGTTTATTATGATTATTATTCATTAGTATTTGGCATATCTATAAAAAAGAAAACAATTTAACGTTTAAAAATCACAATATGATGATAAATATATTACTGAATATAATGTACTGAATATAACGTTCGATATTTAAATATTTTAAACACCCAAATATCTTTGATATTCGTTAATTATATATACACATATATATATATGTGACTTAATAAAAATGTTTTATTGCGTTTCATTCGTATAGTAAAATATTTTAATGTATTTACTCTTTGGTATACCAAGAATCTTTGTTCAAAATAAAAAATAACCTTATCGGTCCTCATTGCTTGTTACTAAGTAATATCTAATTATTAATATTTTTAATATTTAAAATTCACTAGGTCAAATAGTACTTATTAAACAATATTCGTGCATTCAATAAAGAAAACTAATATAAAATAAAAAATAAAAATTAAATTAAATAGTTATAACGCTCAAATCAATTAACAATTTTCAATTTTTACAGACATCCTACATCATGCGCTTCCATGGCAGAAATCATGTCTGTGTTGTTTTTCCACACCATGCGTTACAAAATCTCTAGCCCAAGAGATGCGGTTAACGACAGATTCATTTTGTCCAAAGGACACGCTGCTCCGATTTTATATGCCGGTAATTAAACAACAGTTTTCGCCTAATTGATTTGTTTTTCGTAAACGCAATTTAATTGTTTAATGTTCGAATTTTTTTTCAGCTTGGGCCGAAGCCGGTTTGTTTCCAGTATCTGATTTAGTCAACTTAAGGAAAATTGACAGTGACCTGGAAGGCCATCCTACTCCACGTTTAAATTTCATTGATGTCGGTACCGGTTCTCTTGGCCAAGGTCTTTCAGTTGCTTGTGGAATGGCTTATGTAGGAAAATACTTTGACAAATCATCGTACAGGTAAAGCATATTGTTCGGAATCAACATATATTTTTTTTTAATCGCCCCAATGCGTATTGTAAAAACTAATTACATTCAGAGAAATGTATTTTTTCGAATTTTCATTTAAAATGTATAAACTAATTGTGTGCGATTTTCGTATAGGACTTTTTGTTTGTTGGGTGATGGTGAGAGTTCTGAGGGTTCAGTCTGGGAAGCTTTGAACTTTGCATCATTCTACAACTTGGATAATTTAGTGGTGATCTTTGATATCAATCGCTTGGGTCAGTCAGGACCAGCACCTTTACAGCACGAAATGGAAGTCTACAGACAAAGATTGACAGCTTTCGGTCTTAATGCCATAGTGGTTGATGGCCATGACATTGAAGAACTAGCCAAAGTAATTTCAAAAATATTTCCATTTTAATTTGAAACCTATTTTTACGTCTTTTTCTTTTATTCAGGCTTTTCATGAAGCTTCAATCACTAAAGGAAAACCTACGGCTATTTTAGCTAAAACACTGAAAGGCAAGGGATTCTACAACATAGAAGACGCTGAAAAATGGCATGGCACACCGTTGAACGATAAAGCCATTAATGTTCTAGAAGTAAATATTTAAATCGTTTATTACTGTTGAACTTTTAAAGTTATATTTTAATCTCTGTGCATAATATATCTGTCGTATATAAGTTATTTATACTAGCAATGTTAAAACGTTTGAATTATTCGGTAATAGCGTGCGTTTATTTCTGTTTACAGGAAATCAACGGTCAAATCAGGGACAAGAAGTTACCGGTAAATATTCAAAAACCAATCGCTACTGTACCAGCCATAAACATTACCAATGTTCGTTTGTCAACCCCACCCAACTATACATTCGGTGAAAAAATTGCTACACGTTTAGCGTACGGTACAGCTTTGGCCAAAATTGCAGACAATAACAACAGAGTAGTCGCTTTGGATGCCGATACTAAGAACTCCACATTTTCAGATAAAATCAAAGTGGTACATTTTTTTTTCGAAAATTAACAGATTTATTCGTACGTTTTTGTTTTTTGTTTTTAATAAATTCCGCCAAATTTTTATTTAGAAACATCCAGAGAGACATATCGAGTGTTTCATTGCCGAACAAAACATGGTTGGCGTTGCCATCGGAGTTGCATGCAGAGACCGAATGATCGCATTTGTGTCGACGTTTGCTACTTTCTTCACCAGAACTTTCGATCAAGTGCGTGCGGCATTTCAAAATTTTAAACACGAATAATTTTTTTATTTTGATTCAATGTAGATTCGTATGGGTGCCATATCTCAAACTAACGTTAACTTTGTCGGGTCTCATTGTGGAATTAGTATTGGTGAAGATGGCCCGAGTCAAATGGGCCTTGAAGATATTGCCTTGTTCAGAAGTATTCCAGGTATGCACGTCCATTAATAATAACGTATTCTTAATATATTTTTGCGAATTTCATTGAAATATCCGTCGTGTGTTTGTGATGTTGGCCCGAAGTATTTGCGAAAAAGAATACGTGTCAAATTTAGTAAATCGCCTACCGAAACTGTTCGGAATTATTTTAAATGTTTTAAAGTCTAAATTGAACGACAATCGAATTTTGACCGATTGTTTAGCTCGTAATTTTGAAAATATCGAAAAATTCCGCCGTGTACATATGGGACACAATACGTTTGTTGCTCTTCTAGGTTCGACCATATTTTACCCGGCTGATGCGGTGAGCTGTGAACGTTCCATCGAAATCGCAGCAAACACCCAAGGCATTTGTTTCGTCCGTACATCCCGGCCAGCGACTGCCGTTATTTACAAAAACGACGAAGTCTTCGAAGTGAGTATTATTGTTGTTGTTATTCGTTAATGTAACGAAACGTCGAACGGATAAATTTAAATCGTCCATCGAACACGCTGTACATGTATGTAACGTGATTTCAGGTAGGAAAAGCTAAGGTCGTCAAGAGTGGACCTTCAGACAAAGTGTTGATAATTGGCGCCGGTGTGACACTGTACGAAGCTTTGAGTGCCGCCGAAGAGTTGGGAAAATCTGGTGTGAGCGTCCGTGTTCTCGATCCGTTCACCATTAAGCCAATTGACGCCGCTACCATCATTAAAAACGCGAAAGAATGCGGCGGCAAAATCATCACCGTCGAAGATCATTACAAACAAGGTACACTAATCAGAGACTCGGCCGTCCGTTATATTTACGGTTATGGTCATATGGCCTTTCCCTTTACGTAGGTGGTTTGGGCGAGGCTGTACTGTCCGCTGTTGCCGAAGAAAGAGACGTCGTCGTCAAAGTACTTGCCGTCACCGAAATCCCTCGTTCGGGCCCATCAAACGTGTTGTTGGACCTCTTCGGAATTAGTGCCAAGAACATTGTCGCGGCCGTGAAAAAATTCGTCAACTGATTTATTCCGTCGTCGCGTGTAAACGTGTGTCAATTTACGCCATTCCTTATTGGCCAATCCGACACTTTCGTTTTATATTTAACTCGCGTTTATACCTTTCAGAGACAACGCCTACGGTACGCATTGATTTATACTTGCGTGCATCTTTCAATTAATCATAATTTTACAAATGGAAATGTTACAAACTTGTTTACTTGAATAAATTCAAATGAATTATTATTATTCGTAGTCTTGTTTATTGCGTAAAAAATAACGAAATTTAATACCTAAGCGAAGTTCCTATTCGACGAAGATAATATGATTACAGGATCACTTGCACCACAATGTACGATTTTCGTAGACATACGTGCTTTTGATCATCTGTGTCGATTTTGAAAGTTTGTATAGTTAACAAAGTTAAATACAAAAATATAAATAAAATAAATATACAAAGTTTGTATATTTATATATTTATTTGTTTGTATATTTTTGTATTTTAAATAAAGGCTTACGAAAAAATTTTCGTAAAATTTTAAGCGTTGAAATCGAGGAGAAAATAGTTCTTTTTTAACCATGGCACGTTGTGTCGAATTTGGTATAAAGGCGTTTTAAAAAATTTAGTGGCGACGGTCTGTCGGACGACAAAAATAAATATGTATAACGGTGGCTATGTAACGAGAACCGTTTAGCGTGTAATGAGTATGTTTTTTTTTCAATCTCTCGTAAACAAAGTGCAAATCTTACGTAATCATACGCTTATAGTTCTTTCGTAATTAGAAAAAAATAAAGGAAAAGGTCAAAATATAAATAAATAGTCTCGATAATGAAAGTAAAATAAACACGAGCGCGTATTTTCTATCGCGCCGCCGTGTTCGTCTTCGACACGCGTCTAGTAAAACGGAGAATGGCGCGTGCGGTTACGTTTTTAATTAGTTAACGTTATGTAACCAAAGAGATTACGTTATTATTGTAACCTCCTTACCGGTGGAACGCGCGATAAACGTACCCCAGGTCGGCCTCTGGCTTACCGCGTCCGTTCATTTACTCGCCCGTCCGGAACGTCGATGGACGTCGTTCCCGTCGCGCGCTTTAAGTTCGGCGCCGTATCGTGGCACACGCGCAAAGGGGTAGCTCTCATCCACGAGATTTTCGTCGCGTACCGAATATAAGACGAGTCCGCGTGAACGGTAACGCGTCCACTCGGCCGACCGCCGATATAGGATTCGCGGTAACGAATAAGCGCCTACGCGACAATGGACACGGTACGTACGAACGACTTTCGAACAATTCGTTTTTTTTTTCGCTTACGGTAACCGGCGAATCGTTTCTGTGGCAATCGCCACTGCAAATAATATAAATAGACACGAGCGGTTTCCTTTATACATATATATCTTTCCAGCCCAGTTACTTGCAGTACGAATCGGAAGTTAAAAGGGTGTACAAATGCGTCGCGTGCCCCAATGTATATGACCCCTCGTCGAAGATTACTTTTCATCGATTTCCGTTGGATGTTGAAAGGTATACGTCGTAATTTCAAATCAACGACGACCCATTTTAATAACTTTAGGAACGAATATGAACTATATACGGTCCGCTACGTAAAAATGAATAATACGACGCCTAACCGTGTTGTAAAAAACGGCGACGATCTCCAGATTACCTCCGGAACGCAAACAACTTATACGCGACGGCTGCCTTTTCCGTAGTACTCATTTGTTTGCTAAGATATTTCTTCGGCCATTTTCGCGTACCGACCTTCTAGCGTTTTATTTACCTTTCGTTCATTTTTTTTTTAAATCACTGCTCGCTCGTAAAATCACAACACACGCGCTTACTACTTCTTCAATATTCGATAATGTTATTAGAAGATGAGCTAGTCTTATTTCGTGTATTTTGTGTATTCGTTAATTAATAAGCTGTACGTTTTAGAACAATGGCTAAAAATTGACATTTTTCAACGTCGGTTCTCTTAAACGCGTTTTATTTTTTACGAACTATTTTTCGTATATAAATACATGGTCGTTTTACTATTGTATGCATATATATATATATATTTGACTACTTCGAATAAATAATTGCACAATCAATCGACGATAAATATGTATATATACATTATTGAATTGATACATTTTATTATAATTTTCACTAATTATCTATCTAATTTTGAACATAATACATATTGACAGTTACACGATTTTTACATTTTTAGTTTAATAATATTTTTAAAAAATAGTTAAATTCGGTATTTCTTTTAAATATAATAGTCGTCATTATTTCTTTTTATAATTGTACTTTTCAAGTATAATTTTCAATTTTCAGAATAAAAGTGAATTTGAACATATGCTTTATATGCCTCAATTGTATCGATAGATAATAGTCTAAAAAATACGTTTTTATATACATTTATACGTATTGTATGAAAGATTTTATATTTAAAATCGTTACATAAATAAAATTAGTATGATAATAAAATATAATTATTCTGTAAATTGCGTCAAAATTGTATTCGATATTGACGTTAATAAACTGTATTTTTATAAAAAAATTTTAAAAATATACTTTACGCTTTTTTCTATAGTTATAATATAAAGTGTACGCTATTTCGTTACACGTATTACGTGTCTTTTTAATATACGAATAGATAGAATTTTTATAATTAACGTATTAGACTATTTTAATGGTTAGTATTTTAATTATTTTTACGACGGTTTAGGTGCAGAAGATGGGCTTATATGTGCGGTCGTTACGATTTGATAAATAAAGGACCAAAATATTGTAATCTCAAATATTATTTGTGTTCAGCCCACTTCGCGCCATCGCAATTTAAATTCAATCGCTTAGATAGTGACTCGATCCCTTCCGTATTTACTTCTACTGTTAAAACGTACGTAGGAAATGAACTAGGAGCGTGTACATCTTCAGCAATCAGTCCGGTGACAAATGTTTCCAAAAAAGGTATTTAATTATTTTGCCAATGTAGACTATTATAAATTGGTTCCATATTAATTATATTTTATGTCGATTCGTTGGCCACGCAGACAATTACAAGGATGATAAGCCAATAGTGAATGATACGACTAACGCGCCTTCTGCATGTAAATATATAAATTATTTGTTAAATAATAAACGACGAATGTAACGATATAATAATACTGTATTATATATTTCGCAGCGACGCTGGAAAACATAAATTTGTTGGGCTATAAATCCCTAAAAAGAACGTATTCTACAATGACGTCTTCTGATCAAGAATGTTTATCCATGGAATGGAACAAAAGAAATTTATTAACCAAGCAAAATAATTCGTATAGCGAATTATGCGAGGAGTTCAATAAGCTTAAATTACACTACGGCGCCAATAAAAAATCGCTCACTCATAAACATTTAAATTTAATATGCGAACGATTTCTAAGAAGCGGGTTCGTATATTTTATGAAATTCCAGTGCATGCTACTAACAATGGTGATCCCTGAAGAAAACGAAGAGTGTTATAAACCAAAACTATTTTCGCTCATGATATATTTCTTCGGTCCCATGGTGTACAATTTTCTTAAAAAATTTTTGTATTTGCCGTCTCCCGAACACGTGAAATCGTTTAGTAAAACATGGGTGTTCGATTCAGTTTTAAACCCTTCGTTATTTCAAATTCTTTCGGTGAAAGCACGATTGCTTAAACCTAGGTCTAAAGAATGCGTCTTGACTGTAGGTAAAATGTCACTGAAATCGTTCCTGGTTTATAACGCTCAACGCGATAAAATCGTAGGTGTTGACAATGCGGATGTTTGTAAAAATTCGAATTGTATTGCTAAATTTGTCGTGGTTTTAATGATCCACGGCCTACATGATTCGTGGAAGCAACTTGTCGGGTACATTTTCGTCGACGCTGTTTGCCCGAAAAATAACCTGCAAAATGTAATTTTCGACTACGTCGAAGAATTATTTCGAATCTCTTTCGATATTAAAGTTGTGATATCCGATTTAAACGGAATTTTCGATACGTTTGAATTAAGGAAAACGATTACTCCACATAATCCGTACTTTAGTATCGGATGCAAGGAAATCGTGTTCATGTACGATTCGTTTCGTTTAATAAACGAAACTAGAAATCATTTTTTCCGATATCGTTTCCAATCGAGGAACAAAATAGCGGACAAAGCTTATCTCAAAACCTTTTACAATAGAGATGTAGACCATAAATTAGCGCCCAAATTAACCGGGATACATATGGAACCAAACATGTTCGAAAAAAATCAAATTAAATACGCCGCGGAAACTTTTAGCAATACGGTGGCCATAGAGATGACACTCATGGTTCATCGTAAAGAACTAAGCCGAAAATCCTTCCATACCATTAATTTTATCGAATCTATGAATAACCTTTTTGACATTTTCAATTCAAACGCCAAGTCCAGCAACGTTCCAAAGAAAGTAAAAAGCCTATACCGCGTTCCATTCACAAACATCAACGATCAAAAGAAATTCTTAATGTCCATGTTCGATTATTTTCAATATTTAGATATATTCCAATTCAACGCGAAACGTAAGATGTGGATGAAAGTGGTTGCTACGTCGCATAAGCAATTCGTTAACGCTTGGTTGATAACAATAGCCGGATTATTTCGACTCCATACGAATTTATCTTACGAATACGAATCGCGAGCGAAACTTCCCACGTACAGATTAAATCACGAATGCTGGGAAAACTATTTCCAAATCGCTGAGTCCGAAAATCGGCGCCCTAGTATTACGTGCAACAGGTTCGAATATCTATTCAAACAAGCTTTTTGTAGTAGTTATTTCGAAAATCTGGAAGGCGTCAACCGTCTGAACGATTTGGACGACATTTTGAACATGGTTAATACATACAACACCGGCGACATGGAACTCATTTTCCCGCGAGAAAATCAAAACGAAATTAATCTGTTTATCAGCAATATCGACGATTACAAACGTATCCGTTTGCCCCGGAAGAAAGCCTTGATTTTCTTCTGTAGTTATCTGATGGGCCATTGTTTGCAAATGCACACGTGTAAGACTTGCTTGAATTTTGCACGGGCCTCCACTAATTTATCCTGCGAATATTTCCATTTATATTACAAGGCGTACGAAAAGAACCCGTCGCATTTGTTAGGCGATTCGATAAAGCAGGATTCTAGATTTTTCGAGTACGTCGCTCAACTCGATAACGTTTTCAATCAACATTTCGCCGGCCTGATCAAGACGGCCAACGTGGGCAAAACTATTAGGACGACTCTGCTGAAGTTCACTAGTTTCCAACACCCGTGCGCGCAATTTCCTCAGCGGTTTTTGGTTAATTTGTTCCTACAGTCGCGTATTTATATCGCGTTACGCAAGACTAACAAAAAATATCGTGCGTCCTATTCGAATAAAACAAAGGGACCACGAGTGAAAATAATTACCAATATTTGATTTAAACGACCTAACCGTTTTCGATTCGATTATGTTTCGGATACGCGTGTTGATATGGCACTATGATTGCTTACGAAGGTTCCGCCTACTCTTAATTACGACGACTTCTGTCGAAATACAGAGTGCTCGATTAATTTTAAGATTTTTATTGATTATATAATTATTCGTATTTTTGCTTCGTTTCGCGTATTTAACCAACAAGTGTTTGAAACGCCAAATGTACGCGTTTTAGATTTAAGTCATTTTTACTTATAAGGCTACTCTTAATTACGACGACTTCTGTCCAATTACAGAGTGATTGGTTAATTTTAAGATTTTTATTAATCGTATTATTCGTATTTTTTGTTCGTTTCGTGTATTTAACTAACTAGCGTTTTTGAATGTTCAATGTACGCGTTTTAGATTTAAGTTGTACTTATTTTAATAATTCCGTAGTTTGTAGAGTTACGTAAAAGTACGAACGTCACGAAAATTACCGTCGACGACAACTCGCGCGCGCGCGCGTGAGTTACTATTCGTTAAACGGCCTTTTTCCTTTTAATTGTAAATTGTCGATTTTCCCCCAACTCCGAACTCGTTTCAACGAACCCGTGGGTTTTTATTAAATCAAATACATTTTTATCAAATTACGTTTCGGACGATTTTTTCGACACTTACACCCCGGTTATATAAAATCGCGTATGCTTGTATTATTTTATTTCGAGGTGACGTTTTCTATACATTCCGTTAATTTTAAGTGTTTCGTTAATTATACTCGCACGTTGTTTTTTTTTTTACTTTAAGACTAGACGTCTAACGTATAAATACTAACATTTGTTTAATTTTATTCCTGGTCGAATTATTTATCGTTTATATGCTTGTTTGTACACGTGTGTGTGTGTGTGTGTGTGTGTGTGTGTACTTGTTGACAAAACAACGGAAATTTGAACTAATCTCGTACAACCGTGTAACTTTAATGATCAATAAACTATTTTGTACGATCAAGCGGAAATGTTTCTTTTATTTAACTCGAACGCGATTGAAACACGCGTTCATCGGTCGTGTAAAAGAGAAATATAGTAACGATTACTCGTAGTTTCGTGTAGTACACTTCTATTTTTAATCGTGTCGAACGTACGAAGTTTGTGCTACATCCGTTAAGTTTGGTCACGAGAAACGCGTTGAACGGTAAATATCGGAACAGAATAGCGTGAAACGGTCAGGCCTACTGGGGTACAAACGACGTTTCGTTGTTGGCGAACCGCCGTAAAAACGTATTAAACTTTACCCGGCCACGAATTTGCGGACCGACTGACATTTGAATTTTCGTCGGTACACTAGGCGCCCTCAAGCGACACAAATGAGCGACACTTTCGTGTAATCTCGCAGTCATTTTTTTCCCTCGCTTATCGCGCTTTCTTAGTATAGATCGTACATATTTGCTAAGAATAAATATATATATATATATATATATATACGTATATACGACGCGAGAATTAATCGCCCGTATAGTTCGGCAACGTTTTAAACTACCCGGCCATTGGAATGTGATTTGTCGATTATTATTCACGGTCTTGACACCTATTGTCGGTTGCTTACGCATTTTGAAAAATTACGTGGGAGGGGATAGCATGACGGACGTAATTATCGAGTCGACGTGACGATAGTTCGACAAATTGCGCGGGCCCCGTTTGAAAAGGGTCGACATAAAATCGATCGAACTCGCGCGATTTCGAACATATAATTTCGGATCAAAAATAAAAATCGTCGCGTTTCGGGGCTAATAACGGTTTAATCGAACGGAATTTCAACGATAAACGTGGAACGCAACCGCGTAAACGTTCGCGTACACGCCGTCCCGGAGTTTCGTGGCGCTACGGTGATCGCGAAACCGAACGGTCGTCTACGTTTAACCGTCGTCAGTTACGCTACGATCTGTGACACAAAACCCGGACACGTCCGAACTGGCCGGCGGTCACGCCGATACGGCGGATAACGGGCGCGTCCGATCGATCGATTGCGGACGATCGAATCGGTTTCGGAAAACGTCCTATTCGTATGACAGGTAAATGGGCGGCGACAAATTAATCGCCCGTTCGCGTCGGGACCAATAACGTCCGTTACGGCTACGACTAGTCTGACTACTACTAAACACAAACCGTTCAACGTCGCCCGTTATAATTACGGACCTCGTGAATAGGAAAAATCGCGTACGTAACTGCCGTACAAATCGGTTATGGAGAGCGCGTTTCCAGGTGCCTAGAGGTTTGGGACGACGCCGTTGTCCGATTCGCTGAGTCGGTAACGATGGTGGAAGACAGCAGGCTGTTGATGGGACAACTCGTCGTGCCCGCTGGAGGAGGTAGCGGCCGGGCTAGGAAACGGGGACGAAGAATTACGTGTCTTTTTTGTGAAGAAACATGTAAGTGGTGCCGTCTCAGGGGACTGTCCCGGTTCCGCTCGTGAGTTAGCTTAAGCTATTTAATGGAAGACGTAAATGGCCGCCCCGTAACAGACGATTGTCCTGTCACCGCGCGCCATTCACGTGATGGTACTTAAGAAGTGGTAGTTTTTAAAAATTATTGCCAATTACATTCGATGTACGGAAGGGCCTCTCCTTCCTTCTGAGAGCGAAGTAAAACAACGTGGGGATAGTTCACGTTGCTTGCCTTTTCCATCGAGGTACGTCGTCTTTGTAAACCATCGTATTTTCGTTTGTTTTACAACAAATAGTGGCGACTCAATGGTCCGAAAAAACTGCCTTCGGGCGTTCCGGGCCAGTGAATGTTGAATTGCCGTGTTAATAAAAAAAAAGTGCCTAGAGCCTTTCGCCTATCGGTTATAGGCCCACGGCAACAAACAACCTGTACGATATAACGCGATATTTGATAAGCTAGACGTGACCGTCGCGCGATATTCACGTTACGTTCGCTCTCCAAATACAACGGACGCGAGCACCGCGTACTAGTAGTTGTGATCTCCAACGGTACATTATCGCGTAATCCTAAAACACGCGCGACGAAAACGACAACCCCTCCCCGCCCCACAGTCCTTTTACAAATTTTATCGCCTCCTTTATACGCGTGTACGTAAACGAATTCGTTTCGATGGTTCGTATTTCTCGGTCGGTAGTTCCGCTCGGTTAATTTATTCGTTAATTCCTCGCTCGGCGTCTGTTCGACAGATACGTCGTCGGTCGCGACGTTTTCGGACATAACGAACCAGTTCACTGTAAGTGACGACGTGTCGGTTAAGCCTTTTATAACGCACAAAACGGCGTCCCCCACCCCCCGAAGTTCGTTATAAACGATTCGTACCGTATTTTCTACGGAGTCACTAGTCCCGATTTGTCCCGAGTCGCGGTCCACAGGCGACCATTGGTTTGCTCGTAAATATCACCGGCGAGATGTATGGCTTACTCGTCGTGGCCGGTGAATCGTGTCACGACGGAAACGATTGACGACGACGGGCGCGAGCCGACTATTCCCGGCGATTTATACGCGCGTGTGACACAAATGGCGACGACGAAATGACGAACACGGTCCGGCCGGAGATAAATGTCGCGCGTCCGACCACGCGGACTAAATACAACGCGAATAGAAACAGCCGACGGGACCGTGACCGCGATGGGGTAAACGCGCCCGCGGACATTCAGCCCGCGGTCGTGTAATCGCGTTGGCGTCCGAACGTTCACGCGCCTTTCGAATGGCTGACCGAACGCACGGCGAATAAACCGTGGTAAAGATCCGTTCGCCGACGAAAACGGGATGGGCACGTCCGGGGCGAACAGCTGATATTTCGCGACAACCGAGGGGGGCAACGGCGCGACAAATACACACGTCGTCGCTATTATTATTAATAACGCTCGCCGGTTTACGTGTAACGAATTTCGCGTTTTTTTCCGTCTCGGTGTCGTCTACTATTCGTTCGTCGTCCGCCCGTTATGGCTCGGACCAACGTGAAAGTCGACTCGTCGCAACAATGGTCGGATCCCCGTCCGTCCAATCAGCCCCACAAAGGTACGTGTCCCGGTAAACGTGACAATACAAACGTATTACACCTCTCGAACGTCGTCGATAGAGCGTGTTGCTCGGACGTACCGGAATTTCACTAGTAACTTCGTCGACAATTCAAAGTGCCACGGGTCGCGCAATTAGAGTAACGAAAACACGTTTTCGACAATATCGCTTTACCGGTATACACGAATTGCCGTTGTCCGTTATACTGCCGGACGATTTGAAAAGTTTCGCGTGATCATAAAAACCCAATTTGTCCATTTACGGGCGGAGACGAGAGGTAATAACGAACCGGTTTTCCGACTTCCGGCGCGGAAAAGGTAGTTGACGTTTAAAACTTGTTCGGCAATACACTTCGGCCCGTGGTGACTCAAATTTCGTTTTTACGCTTTTTAAACGCTTTTCCGCCGACGTTTACGTTATCCACGCTTGATGGATCGTCTATAAACGCCGTGCGTGTAAACCCGACAAACGTTATCACGCGGAACGGTCGCGATCGAAAACCTATGGCGCGGTTGGCGAAATGCACGACGGTTACGTTTCCGTCATTGTTTTCGCAGTCCGATGGATGACCAGACAAATCGCCTTGGACATAGACGACCGCGATTC
Organism: Geopemphigus sp. TES_GeoC_2020; assembly: GCA_025469175.1. Lineage (NCBI taxonomy): Eukaryota > Metazoa > Arthropoda > Insecta > Hemiptera > Aphididae > Geopemphigus > Geopemphigus sp. TES_GeoC_2020. The sequence goes on along the minus strand of JAIPRN010000910.1, from coordinate 15,036 downwards.
GTACGTGAATATGTCTATCAAGGAGACGCTGACGCTCGTGGTGTTTTTCGCGTGTCTTTTGGCTTGTAAGTCGAGGGAAAGTCGGTTAACACTTGTCCGCGCGTACGTCGGTTCGCTACACTATTGATACTTGCGCTCAACCGTTTCGCGCTTATCTCGCGGCAGCACGGGACATTATTAGTCGGACAGGGGGAGGAGGCGTGAAAATTCGTACTTCGAAACGATTACCACGGCCGGTGTCGGGCAAACACGATTGCCCGAAACGTTTCGCCGTAGCTGCCCGTTAGACGGTCCGGACGGTTGAGATATTTTCGTTTTCCTAAACGATTGTCCGGTCAAGTCGTACGTTATTATACGTACCCGTCCGGTGGTACGTTATCGACAATTTTAAGCGGCAAAAACGTTCGAAACGTATACGATTTCGCCGGAACGATTAAAAAAATGTCGACAAATTAATTTCGTGATTATCGCACGCGTCGGGGACGTTGCGAATCCAATTGGCGAGGAGTTCCCTAAAAGTCCGACGCGATATAGTAGTAGGGTTACTCGTGACGGTGAATTTTGTACGCGCGAAGGGATAAAACAATACCGGCGGTAAGCTGGATAATACGCCCGATCCGTTTCGGTGTCCTAAACCGCGTTTGTCATTCGTACGCAATCGACAATTTGTCGACGAACTGAAGCGAACTACGTACAATCCGGCTTAACAGTAATTCGATTCGGCGTTATTGTCCACTTTTACCGAATCGCGAAATAACAACCGAAACGAAAACGGTTTCCCGCACACGTTCGATAATTATTAACGGCGATTATTCCAGCTGGTTTCGATCAGCACTCGCAGGAAAAGTACGCGGTGAACAAAGAAATTTCCTCGCTGTTCGTGGACACGAGTTTCTACGCGGCCAAAGACGACGTGGACCACAACCACGAAGAAATGGTGACCATCAAGTTCAACGACATTATCATCGTGGAACATTTATGGAAGGTAATACATATATATATATATATGGGTGGTGTATGGACGAAACGGTTCGACCGAATGTCGGCAATTTGAAGGAATGGATACCGCGAGTTTCGATCGTACCTAACGCTAATCCGGCCAACGCGTTTGTAAAATGTGCCGTACGATACGTCGAACGATTTTTCGCTTGTAAACGTAGTTGAAAATGTATGATCTAAGCGCGCGGGGGGGGGGGTCTCTAGCTCGCCAAGCGCCTACGACGACTACGCGATTATTTCGTTAACTTTCCTAATTTTTTTCTTTAAGTATTTTTACAGTGTGCTCGGCGAAAAACTATACGAAACATCCGTTAGTGGCGAACAAAAAGGCACCGAACTACTGTACGTAAACAAATTTCTCTTCAGGCCCAGAGTCCGACAAGTATATTTTACATATATATATATATACTCGTATACGTTAATTGTTAATACCGTCGTTTCGGAAAATGTGTCCGATCCGGTAAATTACGATAGAAAATCGCGTGGCGTTTTCAAATTCGCGGACGTATAAAACACGTTGTCCGGCTGTTTTTGGGTCGCTTCGACATATTCGGGATATTACCGCGGAAAACGTAGGGCGCGTCGGCCAAAGTGTAACGAAAACTAGACGCGATTTTCCGTCATCCCGGTGCTCGTTCCGTGAAACCGGCTGTTCGCTGTTCGGCCGGCGTCTAAATCGAAACGTACGTACATTCGGGACGCGAGTACGGAAATGCGAAATTCCCCGACGACGGCGGACACCCGTGGCCGGGCGCGGATAATAACGCGACTTCCGACGCGTTGAAAACCCGCGCACGGTCGCCGCACGGTTTTCGACCAAATCCGACACGCGTTGTTCGTGCCGCACGGTTATATATATATATATGTATAGCGCGCGTACACATTTATTACGTAAATTTCTCAAAAAACCCGCGACACTCGTGATATATTATACGTATATATTATATACAGTAGAAACACCTTTATCCAAGGGACCAAGGGTAAGCCGAGGTTATCCGGTTGTGGGAAATGCGAAAAAGGGACGTTTGAATTTCTGAAATACGCCACGTGTTGAAAAACGCCGAGTCGTCGATTTACGTACGTAGGGTGTATTTGTTTACGAACCGTAACGCGTACAATACGCGCTACACTATAATACGGTTACGCATATTCACGCGCAAAAAGAAATCGTCGAGTTTTGTTTTGGCGTACGCAACTCGTACGTTTTGTCTGGAATTCGCTTGAGCAACGACGATTGAATGTGACGTAACGTCGGCACCAAAATGTCAGTGTGACGAGAATGTGTACCTTTTGCTGTACTGTTGGTAGTATGATAACCCCCCCCCGGAAATTTTTAAGAAAAATTAATTTCTTACGAGACGTATATTTTTAGTCAATAATAACGAAAAACTAAAATATTTTTAAACTTCGCGTTAGAATATAACGCGTTCGTTAAAAACGAATAATCTATTATAGTTTGTAGCGTATCTTGTTTCGTCAGGGTCGTTCCATTTATTTATTTAGAAATTCAACCCCCGAAATTCAGGTCTATGTACGCCATTGACTGTTGGTATAGATATTAGGACGATAAATGAGATTAGGTTTATACCGAATTACTACTTTATTAAGAAAATATATAAGAACGAATAAACTACGAGACGTTCCGTTACAGGACGCTCCGTGGTCACTACGTGACTGACTACAATGATTCCCCGGTCCGCCGCGATCGTGAGAGCTTTTATAATCGTATAGCCGCCGTTGGCTGACCAAACGGACTCCCACGGTCACGCGGGCAGTTCGTCTATAATTGCTTACGGGTATTTTTAATATTCCCGTGCAATTGAATTCTCATAACGATTCGCGTAATACTCGTGTTACGCTGAGTATAATACAAATGTCCGTCACACGTCCGACGCGGCGGACCTATTTACGCTGTGACGACAGGTGTTCGTTGTATTTTTCGTACGTACCCATTAACAATTTGTTCCGTGCCGTATACATTTTCGTTAATTTAGGCCACTTGTTATCGTGTCCGCATATAGGAGGATCCGGTTAAAGGGCTTTCTACTGTATCGCGTTATCGTGGCGGTTTTAAGAAGGGATTCACGTCGTATTTGGGCGCGCGCGTACGCACGTATATATTTATACGGGCCCGTTTAAAAGGATTACCCGTCGACATGCGAGTTCTTCCGTTGATAATTCGTCGCGTATTATCGTACCGGGTCGTTTCGCGTTATCCGCGGCCGTATCGTCGCCGATGTTGTTCTATATTATTATACGTTACAAACAAAAGTCACAAAGGTCGGGCAAACTTTAGAAACGTGGCGAACGGCCCTCCGGATGGGGGACCACGTCCGTACTTCGACTACTATTCGGATACGCGGTTTCGAAGATTTGCAATTTCGCGCCGTCCGTGAATGTCACGTTTTCAAACGATAAAACACTTTACGTACCGTTTCGCCACGCCAGGTGAGGGTCGAAGAAGGACACTGCGAGATCAGAAACCAGTTCAAAGGGCTGTTCACGGAATGTTACGTCCCGTACGAAATTAAATACGAAGACCGCGCGAGTTTCGGCCCGAAAACGGGGACACAGTGAGTTTCTTTTAATCGATATAACTATCGTGACGCGACGCTCTAAAACAAACACGTTCGGAAACATTTCGAACCACGTGCTGAACACGTGGCCAATCCAATTTGGAGTTCCGTAAACGAACGGACGGAGGTCGTTTTTCGAATATCCGGCGTCGACGCGATTTATTAAGATGGGCTACGATTTCGAAAAATGTTTACCCGCGCGCGTAGAGTGTACATTTTAATTGGACGTCCCCGTTATTCGTTAGAATACGACGACGTGTCGGGGGCGATTCCGAGGTTTTCGCGTAATTTTGCGAAAAAAGCGGAGTTTTTTTGGTTTTTAATTGGAACAATCAAATATCCACAAGTAGGCTAGTGCGCGGTAGGTTAGTGTCATATATAGTTCAAACGCTTTAAAGAGTTTACGAAATTTTACAACCCCCTCGAGTGTACTATAAACAAAAACGAATCGACCGCGCGAAAATCAAAACCCGTAAGTATTACGACCGCCGCGAATGCGTGGTCAATACGTTTTGGTTAATTCGATATAATTACGAAAACGTTTAATTGGCCATAAATGTCGACGATTTTAATCGAACTTCTCGTCCCGTCGTTACGTGAAATTTGATTGGAAATATCAACCGCGTTCAGTACACGGATCGACATTGACGAACGTACAGGTCGCAAAACGGTCGGTAATACGCGTATTTTACGGTACACGGCGCAATTCCGTTGAAATCAACGGGGCGGCTAACCCAACCCGGGCCATTTGACACCCGACGTTTCGTCCGACCGCCGACGAAAGTGCGTCCGGGTCGTTGTTGTTGGAGCGAAAACGCGGAGGCTCGTATAATTATCGTTTACGAACGGTTTTTCGCGGGCGTCCTACACAGATGGGTGTACTCGGATACGTCGATAACGGAAGGCGCGTTCTACAACGGCGAAATCGCCTACTACGGACCGGGCGGATATTATTTCGATTTTCCGGTAGATAAACTCGACGCCAGAGCGTTGATCAAAGACCTCGAGTACAACACGTGGCTGAACCACGGTACCAGAGCGTTGTTCGTGGATTTCGGTGTTTACAACGGTAACCTAAACGCGATTTGCCTGGTCAAGTACGTACAAAAAACTTGTATTGTCACGCGCGCGCGTATTTTTCGCCGATCGCCGTATAAATTATTACGTACCCGTCGTGTATAGAATTACGTACCCGTCCGGACGTCGTTATTATTATCGTATTTTGTTTTCGCGTGTTGAAACGAGGGGGTGGACCCGTTTGCCGGGGGGGGGTTCGAGAAGTTATTACGGTTAAGCGTTACGAAGCGTACGGCGGACTTGCAGCCTTTTCGCGTCGAGCGATCGTGTTCGGACGAGAATTGCCGGCAAACCGTATGAAAGGGGCGTACGTTTTATTTCGTTTCGCTCGTTCGTTTTAAATCTTTTCGCGCGCCGGTCGTGGATTACATTCCCCGTCCGTTCTTCCACCCGTTCGTCGTTACGCCGTCGCCGCCTACACTAATCGGGTTTGTTTACGCGCCCGGTGTTATTTCCGCGTTCCCGTCTACGTGAAATAATCACCTCGGTTCTGTAATACGGCCGTGTTTTCGCCGGGACAAAGGCTGGTGTTCGAGTTCCCCGCGTCGGGCGGTGTCATCCCGTCGTCGTCTTTCCGGACCGTGAAACTGTACGAGCACGCCGTCGCCGACACGAAAGTCGCGTTGGCCGCCATGACCGTGACCGCCCTATTCGTCGTCTACTACACGGCGGTAGAACTATTCGAGTTGCATTATTTCGGGCTGAAGTACTTCGCCGTGTTCTGGAACGTCGTCGATTTTTGTATCGTGTTCGTAAGTGCCGTTTTTCGCGTATTCTATTGCCCGCGGTTTCTCTACGCGTTTTTCCGTGTTTACCAAATATTCGCTCGCGTATAAAACCCAGCCTCGTGTACAACCGATAACACACCCGCGGTCAATCACACTTTCTCCTGTTTTCGCTATTCCGAACCGTACTCCGTCGACGATTTCTACCCTCCGATTTCCAAATTAAACGTGCACCGCCGTCGAACGTGCCACGTACCGTCGTATTTTCGCGGTTTCGTCGTATCCACCGTTCACTAATAAAGGTCCGTAAGTAGAATAAAAAACACGTATCACGTATATTCCGTAATCGTCCTTTTCCAAAACGGGCCCGGCGAATAAATAACCGCTTCGTCGCCAATTAATAATTAACCAACCCGTCCGGTTTAACGATCGTTTCGTCACGATACGCGTCGTCATTTTTTAGCACGCGGAATGTTAGCGTAACGGGATTTTGTCCGCCTAAAACAATCTGGGGCGAATCCCTTTAAAAACCAAACAAACGCCGCGAAATATTGAAAACGTTCTCGAATTGTTTAACGCGGTGGTTACGACCGCGAAGACGGACAATAACGAATTGACCGTCGAAATGTAAAACGTAAACGCCAACGTTGGCTACAATATTGCGTACGTTCTTCTCCGTTCGTAACCGTTTCTTTTCCACGTTTCCGTCGGTGGTTGATGTGCTGGGACCGTCCGGGACGTCTTCGACGTCTTTACGGCCGTATGCCAGGCTTATGCCACTCGTTTTACTCGTAGTGGACTCACCCTTAGGCCTTTGTTTTTTTCATTTTTTCACGCACTATTCGATACAAATACTTCGTACCGTTGTTTTTTGAACGAAAATCGCCGAGCTCGTTAAAACACGTCCATCGTCGGTGGCTGTCGCTTAAACAGGAAAATATTATCGTACCTCAGGGGCACGTGTAATAATAAAACAAATGTCCACAATCGGAACTCCTCTCCAAACCAGCGAAATTTACGAATTTTCCCGTTACGTTTCCGACGCGTCTCGCGTATATATATATTAATATCGCGCGCGAGAAAATAACAATTTTGATCCGTACATCGGTCGACCGCCGGCGGCGTACAGTTGGGATGGTGCGTTATCACCATCGCGTTGATGATCGTGCACGGCGAACTGTTGTCGGCCGAAACGGAAAATACGACTTCCATCAAATACTACAACGACGTGGTCGACAGACACGAAATGCTCGTGCGGCTGGCGAGCTACATAATGTTCCTGGTCTCCTTCAAGTTCGTCAAGTACACCGACCTGAACAGATCGTTTACCGTCATTTACCTGAACGTGGGCAAGGTAAAAAAAATACCTACGGAGAACGTCGCGCGTTCGGGGAACGTTGGGGGAACCGGCGACGCGCGACTAAAGTGGATAGGAGGGTTCGCCCAACGGACCGCGCGTGTCGCGTTATATTTTTCGTCCGAAACGAAGAGCGCGTACCCAATAATATACCAATTTCCATTTGTTTCCCGGTGTCCGTGCACTTAGCGCGCGACCACCCTGTTTATTTTTGAAAATAGCCGACTTTCGCCCGGCGTCTTACGCGCTCTAAACGGATTACCCCGTTGCCCGTCCCTCGACGATTCGCGCGTGCCGGTGATTATCGGGCGGTATGTACGCGTAAAAAATATTCGTATTTTTTTTCGAAACCAATTTTAACTCTGGATATTATGTCAGGGACTTCGGTATAGCTGAACCGGTGTACCGTAAGGTTATAATGGCCCGTAAACGAATTCGGAACTCCAGAAAACGCGTTAATTAGTTGACACCAACTTGGCCGTCTAAGACGAACGACTAATAGTCCCGAAGTCCGATAATTAATCGTATTTTAATCGTTTATACGGTGGATGATGTTAGGCCCCTATCGTATTTTATAGAAAATGAATTTCGTTCCGAACCTAAGTAAACGTTTTTTTTTTTCGTATTATAAGGCGCAAATTATCGCGCCGTACGTACACATAAACGAAAAATATTAAAGGGAAAGAACCGGTTAAGTAATTCATTTTTATTTTCGAGAAATCTCGATTTAAATACGTAAAAATACTGCGCGGCTTCGTAAGAACAAAAAAACCGATATTATTTTTGAAACGAAAATGTACGCAATATCGTAAGCCATATGAGCTTGTTACGCCAGAGGTCGAAATATTCGTGTAAAATGGATAATTTGAAGAAAACTGGCGTAACCCATTACTGGTAGACGAAAAATCCATGTAAGTCGCCTGAAACAAAGAGCGATATCTACCTAAGTGACCAACAATTTATCGAAATCGAATTATTATTACGATTTTAACCTAGAATAATTATAGTACGGCGGGATTATAATTTGGCGGTATTTCGTGGTTTCAACATTGAACCTATTGACTAACCTGGTTCTTCTCCCTTCGGGCTAAAACTTCGTCGGCATTAACGGCGCTGATTTACCTTGTTTTTCCCCAGTTTTCACCGAGGACCCTAGGAAAAATCCCGCATTTTTTTGTTTCAAACAACGTCTAATTTTCGCGAAAAACTTCCCGGTTCTTTTCCCTTACTCTACACATTCCAAGGGGTGCGAATAGAGCGTGCCGCCCACCCCACCACCCGACGAGTTTAAGAAATATCGGTTATCCGCCACACCGTCTCGTAACAAAATCAAAATTCTAAATACGCCGCTAGCTCCGTGTAACATAGTTACGTCGGGTGCGGGAGAGAGATGACGGATTCGGCACAACCGGCCGGGCCATTTTTTAATACGAGAGCACGCGATATAAACGTTTACGTCGAAGTCGGTAAACGCGAAACTTTCCGAAAGTTTCGCGCGCAGATCGTCATCACGGGCCCGCGCGCGTGTGCGTATATATATAGTTTGTGCGCTCGACTTTACGATAAATCGTTATTTTCAGTGTTTCAATGTGGTCGCGAGATATGCGTTGATCCTGGCCGTTGTCATATTCTCGTTCGCCTTGCTCGGGTATTGCGTGTTCGGCTCGCAAGTACGTTGGGGAAACGAGCTAAATAGGTCGCGTACGATCGGACGAGTGTGAAAACATTTTCGCCGCGGTTCGATCGAACCGAAACCGTTTTGGATCGGTTACCGGTGTTCGTTGGCCGAGGGGCTTTTCTCTCAGGATTTAGTGGCCGCTGACGAGGGAGTGGGGCACCCCGGGAAACCTTCGATAGCCGTGAACGCGAAAAGCTCGCGGATAATTTTCCCGTTTTTGCGCCTTGGACGGTAATCGTTTTGAATATCGAAAACGGGCGCCATTAACCAGTACGCTTAAACGACGAACTCGGCCAACGATTTTCGACGGGCTAGTCTGAATATAAAAAAAAAAAATGTTGACGAGTGTGTGGAGAGGGGGACATGGTTCGTCTCCGTTCGATTATTATTTATTCGTACCCGCCAGGCAAGAGAATTCTCCACTATATACGAATCTGTGCTGTCGTCGATCAAAATACTGACGATTCACTTCAATTTTAAAACGCTCGATTATTCGCACCAAACGTTCGTCACGTTCTTCTTCGTCTTGTTTGTGTGTCTGGTGATTTTCGTTATTTTGGTAAGTCAAAGCTTACCAGGTACAAGGTTACCATAGAACTCGTAAGCCTCCCGCGTGTATATATATATATAGACGATGCTGGTGACGATCACTTTTGACGCCTATTTCGACGTGCGCGTCGAAGAATTGTTGGAAGAACGGAAATTGTACGTGTTCGATAAAGTGTCGGTGTGCGTGGACAACACGCTACGGAGGATCGGTTTTAAGAACTGGGCGGCGCGACGACAAAATAACAAGCGCGAGGAGAAGACGCGCCACGTAGCCTACGTGGAAATTTACAAGCTATTGAAATGGTGCGTATACCTCTAAAACTTCACCCTCGCGCCGGCAGTTGACCGTTGTTGAAACTCGGCGACGTAACCGACCATTCTTGCCCGCCATCAAACAGGACGCGTATTCCAATCGGGATCTCGCCGTTTTGTTTTCGCAGGAATCTTTTTACGGACTCGGAAGTGAAAAACATACTCGAGGAGTACAACATCGAACCGAAACTGCCGATACACGAGGACGACGCCAGACGCATGTTCCGTGCCGTGTTGCAAAAAAGGGAAATGCCATCGAGTACGGGAATTTTCGAAAATCGTTGAAAATATTCACCGCCCGGCGGCGTCGGGAACGCGCGCTCGACCGGTGTCCGGCACACCGTTGCCCGGGGAATGAAACAAATTGTCGGCAGGGGGTGACCTCCGTGTCCCCGGACAATTTCGGCGTTTTCCATTTTTATATTGATCGCGTTCGCGGGTATTTTATATTTTCCACGTCCGAGTAATTGCCCGAGAAGCGCGACAAGTTGTTGTCCCCCTACCCGGCACGTAGTTTTCGTTTAACGTATTGGGCGTGCCTAATGGAAAACGTCGACCGGGGCATACCCTCCGTAAGCGGTACGGGCTTTCTCTCAACCCACACCCGACCCGTGTCCCGCGCGTCATCGACACGATAATCGAGTAAAAGGCCGTCGTTAATGATGGCCGTCGCTTTCTTCGTGCAGGTCAAGGAAACGGGACGCAGGAATCGTCGGCCGTTGAAGGGCGAGTACCGTGGACATCGTCGACGCGACCGCGTCCCGTTTAATAACGAATGTTCCGTTGCAGGTGCGTCAAAAAGGTCGATCTGATGGAATCCACGTTGAAGGAAGTGCAAAATAAATGCGATATAATCATAGCGCGTCTGGACAGCGTCCGAGTGAGATTCCCGCCAAATTACGCGGAAAGAAGCCGGCACACGGGCGCGTAACGCCCGGCGCGTATTATCGATTATATTAACGATCCGTAGAGGATTTATTTATCGCGCGCCATTGAGCCGTTCGAATAAACGCTAGCCACAGCGCGGTCGATAAACGCGTTTTTACAATTATTTACCCTTTGGGTCGGGTCGGATAAAAATTGGAAAATCCGAAACAAGTAGGCCGACGACGGCGGCTCGTGCCATCCCGTCGTCCTCAACGACGTCCGTTTCGTTGAGCCGGACGCGCGGCAAGTGAAACGGTCGGCGAAGGGACGGACGTCCCGTTCCACAATTGGCTACATCTACCCCCACCCCCACCCCGTTAACGACGTCCCGGTCGGCGCGACCTCGCCGTTTACATTTTTGTCTAGGGCGTCGTTATGTTGTCCGATCGGCGCCGTCCGTGTCGGTATTTCCCGGTAGGGACTTTACGAATATTCCGTTCGTGTGACCTCCGTCGTAGGTCGGCACGTAAACGGTGTCCGGTCGGTAACCGAAACGAAAAAGCGATCGTTTCGGCCGTGTTTCGTGCATGGGACGCGGTGTTCGGCTGGCGCCGTACCGACGGGAAACCCGTCGAATTGCCGCCGTAGGTCAATTGTTAAGACGTACGGTACGCGTCCGGTGGTGGTCCTCTCGTACCCAGCGGCGCGCCACCGACCGGCGTCCATTGTTCGTTTGGTATGTACCGAAACCGGGATGAATGACGCGCTACCCCGGCCCGTTCCCCGCGCCACCATCGATAAAAGTCTCGGCGGTACCTCTCCCGATTGTTACATTTTCTTATTAAAAACGACCACCTCCCCCCACCCATCCGCCTATTTACACGTCGTCGTTGTAGGTACGTAGGTATTTTAATGGCCTACACTTCCGGGTGGTCATTTGCCCCTACCTCCTTCGCCACGCACACACACTCCCCCCCTCACACCCTGGACACGACAGTCGCGCGCCTGTCACGTCGCCAGTAACAGTAGTAGCGTAGCCGCGCGTCAACAGCACCAACCGAAAACGTCGAAAGTCCGTCCAACGTCGCGTCGTCCGAGTAACATTCAGCTACCCATCCGGTGTGTGCATTCTCGTAAGTATTTCATTTCGTTCCGTGTCCGTCTCTATGGCCCGTCCACGTTCGTCGCACCCACGCGTCGCGTTATTCGTTACCGACCGCGCGCCCGGCGTCGGCCGTGGAATTTTCATCGGAAAACAAACGCGCGCGACGATCGGTTATTGCGAACGTTCGAAACGTTCGCGTGGCCAAAAGCCGAACGGCTTTTTCCCGAATAATATTTCCCCGTTTTTACTCCATATAAAAACCCTCCGACCTTCGTGCGCCCCTCCTGATAACCGCCGGACGAACGTAGCCGAGTCCCGAACGGACGTCTCTGGTTCGCGCGGCGAAAAAGTCGTTCTCGTCCGTTACCCGTAAAAACTAACGCGCCTATTATGTTCACAGCGCTTACGACCGTTTTCGTGAAACGTCCAAGATCGTCCAAAATGGCGCTCCACAAGAGTTTCGTTACGGCGTTGTTACTCGCCGCGGCCGTTTCCGCCGTCCTGGCCGCCCCGAAGCCCGACTATACGTACGACGTGAGTATTTTCGTTTATTTAGCGCTTAGCTGCCGCGAGTGTTGTATCCTCGCGCGACGCCTCTCCCCCCCTCGGGGGGGGGCATCTGTTTTGGATTTTTTACGTAAAATTTCGCGTCCGTCGCGTTTTTTTTTTTAATACGCCTTGGCCGCGCATTGATTTCGAAACCGGCCGTTTTCGCCGATAATTTCGACATTTTCCGTAACAATTGTTTGCACCGACCAGGTTTTTCGGCGACTATTCGTTGGACGGATAATTTGATTTTAATTACCGCCGACGGGTAATGTCGTCGTCGTCAAGTCGTTAGTTGCCGCCGAAAATGTCGTTACTTCCAAACCAATTATATTACGATTATTCGGCCGGTCGCTAGAATTTACCCCCGCGGCGTATGGTTTTGTATTTTCCAAACGACCACCGGATGGCATGCATTCGAATCGACCGACGGGCTTGTCGTGTACTAACGCCGAAACGAATTAAAAATTACGCGCGAGGAGTAATCGTCGGACGATTTGTTGAACCACGGGCTAGACTAACGAAACGAGTGCGTAAGGGCTAGTGTGGGTTGTTTCGAAGCACACTGCCCCGCGGCCATTCCGGTCCAGGGAGGGTATTGCCGGTACCGTTGACAGAACAATGGGATAGTGCGGGCGTGATGGAAATGGGTTGAGGTGATTTGGAAAGGGGCCGGATGACAAGGAAGTGAAAATTGTCGTGAAGATGACGCGTGGAGGAGAATATAGGGAACGGGATAGGAGAAAGAAGTGGATGACCGGTGTGAGTGACACGAGAAATGTTTGGAAAAACGACGATTTCCTCGGGTCGTTAGACCGAATTAATCGTACGGGAACGAGGGAGTCGTGACGGGAGATTGACTTTATAGGCTTGGGGACCGCGCAAATCAACAGGGACCTTGGGCGCGCAAATTCGTTTTCGAAAGGGCCACGATAATTTCGTCGGTTTCATTTTTTCTGCGTGCCCGACTCTCCGCGCCGTCCCTTGCTTTCTGTTCGTAACGTTTCGCGTTTTTTTGGTCGAGTGCCAAGTTCATCGGCCGCCGAACGAGTCAATCCAACGCCGCCGCCAGAAAACCGTAAACAATTCGTAATTGTATTCGATAAGATTCGATCGTCGTTTAGATTGCCACGAAAATGTCGTAATAGTTCGACTTTTCGTTAGCGCGGTGTCGTCCCGTCGCCGCACGGGCACGTGCTCGATATTTGTGCGCCGCTCGCGCACCATATCCGTCGGCGCCATATTGGACGTGGCGGTCGTGCGCCCGAGTCGTTTCCCGCCGGTCTGATCGAACCGAGAACAGGTTCACCCGATTTACGTATCCGGTGTACGCGCACGCGCGCTCGTTTAATATTCCCTTTTCGGTCTCGACCACTGACCGGTAAGCGTTTATCCCGTTCGGCAGGAGATGACGTCGTGGACCGGACCAGTTAACGCGGACGAGGGGACGATCGACGAATCGGCGGTGGCGGCAGCGCGCGAAGACGACCAGTCCGGTTTCCTGTTCAACCACGGTGACGAAACCATCACGATCGGGGACAAGAAGGGTTCGGGCGCCAGTGAGGAGGAGATGACCAACACCGCCGCGGCCCAACCGACGTCCGTAAGGTACGGCGGCCGTCCCGGTGTAGCGCCGCCGGAGGACCAAGAAGAACCCGGTGTAGCGCCGCCGAAGGACCAAGAAGAACCCGGTGTAGCGCCGCCGGAGGACCAAGAAGAACCCGGTGTAGCGCCGCCGAAGGACCAAGAAGAACCCGGTGTAGCGCCGCCGAAGGACCAAGAAGAACCCGGTGTAGCGCCGCCGAAGGACCAAGAAGAACCCGGCACAGGGTTGTTGGACCGGATTTTCGCCGTAAGTAAAACGCGCGCTCCGTTTTTCTTTTTTCGTCCGCCGCCGAATTTCGTTTTATTTTCGAACGTAACCACCACCACCACCCCTCCTACTACCCATTTTCTTCGGGCGAACTTTCACACGGACTCCCGCCGACACTTTCGTCCCGATTCTGCCGTGTTTCCGTGACGCCACGTTCTCGGCCAAAAAACCCTTTTTCGTCGAGCATCACACTCCACCATCAACCGGCCGCCGTCGTGTAACCGGAACGGTCGGCAATGTTCGAATATGTTGTAATCGCGATGCTCAAGGGACGAGAGGGATGGGGGTGGTTGTTAGACGACATTCCACCACTGGCTACGACGCGCCGGTTCGAACGAAAGTGGCAGCGCCGCCGCGTATACGATACAACAAACGCGTCCGGCCACAATTTTCCCACCCCGTGCGCCTTCCATTCGTCCCCGAATTCGTCGTAACGCCGTCGCCCGGGCCATCCCTCGCGTACGCTAATAATCGCCCCCCCCCCCCGTTGTATTTACCAATCAACGTTACAGATCCCGATCAACGTGCTACGTGCCGTGAACGTGTACCTGAACCACAAATGGTCGTACCGAAGCCAACAAGGTAATATTCCGTTTATAAATCGAATCCGGTTACCGGTCGCCCACGCGCTAAACAGTCGTGTGATAACGAGACACCCGCGGGCGTCCGTTGTCCGGGACAGTAGAGCGTCGTCGCGAAGAAAAAAAAAAACCCGAAACGCGCGCGCCGCGACGTTTTATGAATTTTTTTGGCCGTTTTCCAGGGTCCGCCGGACAACAAACGGACGACCATCCCGGAGCTCCGACGACGGTGTGCACGAAAATCCGCTACGACGAATTACTGGAAGTGCGTACAACCGCGACGGACGATTATTATTTTTTACGGCGGTTGTTAGGGTTGGGTCGGGTGCGATTGGCCGAGCTCTAAAGCGAATACGACGCCAATTGGTCCGTCCCTTCGACGGCCCGTTGTGTGTGCGTGTGTGTGTGGGGGGGGTGAACTTCTTACCGAATTTTCGGAAAAGTAATCGGATAATATACGCGCGGCGCCGAAATTGCCCACGGGCGGTTGTTTTTTTTTTTTTTGGTCCGTTTTTTCACCGGCGTTTCGAATTCGCGGCGTCTACTAACGATTTGTTCGTTCCGCCTTTTTTGCCAGATACCGATCAACGTTCTCAGGTCCGTCCAGTACTTGCTCAACTGGTTCGCGCGTTAACACGCGACAACAACAACGGCAGCGGCAGCGGCGGCGGTGGCGGAAGGCGTCGAGAGGAGACCAATAACGCCGAACATTTTTTTATTATTATTATTCGACGAACGAACGTTTTTTTTTTTTTTTTTTTTTTTTTTTTTTTTTTTCTTTTATTTCTTTC
>JAIPRN010000909.1:0-60532 GCA_025469175.1 Geopemphigus sp. TES_GeoC_2020 | reverse complement strand
AATTAGCGTGTTTTGTTGTTTTTTTTTTTTGAAAAAACGATCGTATAAAATATTCGAACGAGGCAATCAAATTATATTGCGCGTCGCGCGCGCCCTCCTAAATTCGGACGTTACGGGTCCGTTATTTATTGCGTGAACTCGAATTCGTGTACATAGGTTCGGCATCGTACGCGCTCTATCGCGTAAAAGCTTCGGACAAACCGTTCGTCCGCGATATTATTATTATCGAATGACTTTGCCGCGACAAACGGTTTTCGGAAAAAATTATTCGGGGCCGTAAACGTACACGAGAATTATGTATATATGTATTCCTTCGTGTAAATGTTGTGACGTTAACACACGCGTATAATAATAACACGGTTTAGGGGGCGCGTAAATTTCGAAAATGAATTTACGTGGTCGAAGACCGACGACACAGCGCGTAAAATACGAACAGACGGCTGGGTTTAAAGCAAATCGTTTTTTATCGCTTTCGCGCGCGTGCTCGGGAAAAACGAACCTGCCGAACGTCGAGCAAACAACGCCCGATAATATCGTTAATGATTGTGACGTAATACACTAAAATTGACTTGAAAATTCCGTCGAAATTAAACGAATAAACCGATTTTGTCGATTATGAACCGGGTTCAAAAGTTTTTTATTTTTATCGCGGTAATAAACCGTTTCTGCGGGTTTTTACCTTGGTCGATAAGACGACGACGACAACGATATTTATTGTTAGTGCTTCACAAACACCGTTATTGCATTGATAACGTGTAACGGATTTTTATTATTATTATTTTTTTTTAATCAAAATTTTGTTTGTACGAATAAAAAATTACGTTATGTAAATTGGGTTATTGTTGTGTTGGTTCCGGCGGAAAACCCAATAAAAATACGTACCACGCTAAATATACATAATATTTGAACGTGTAGGTTTACACTGATAACAATCGAGACTATAAAGGACGCGAAGCGAAAAAAATTAAACACGAAATAATACAGGATGTGCCACGGGAAACTGACGATAACTTTTGTTCGACGTTTTTTATGTGTCCGTTTCGTTTTTTTATTTGAAATAATCAAACCTTTACCCATAGATACCGTATTTAGAGAATTTTCCTTTTTGTTTTTATTCCTTTTACGACCGAAAATAAAAGGAATAAAATTCTATTTATTTTTTGTGCGCGACATTTTAAGTAGCCATTTTACGAATAAACGACGTCGATGTTAGACATTTTCGTTAAAGATTAGCGATTTTTTTTTTTTGCTATAATTCCGTAGAAGTTTACGAAAACGTCCATTTCTTTCGGTAAAACGAACGTAGTCGTCCGGATTTTCCCCGAACTCCGTTAACGCAACAAATGTACGTTTATTTAGAAGACCTCGGAGAATTGTGAAAAGTCGACAGACTGACGTCGATTCCGCATCTCAAATAAACGTAAAAATGCGTTCAACGTCGAGTCGTAAAGAAATTCGAAAACCGATATTTGCCCCGCCGGGCTCTATTAATTAAGAAAACGATTCGCAAATTTCGATTACAACTTGAACCGCTATCGAATTTGACTGATCTTCGCGGGATATCTTATACACGTACGAACGACTTTAGCCTACGAACATTTCGTACGAGTATACAAAACGGTAGCTGTGACTCGCGTATCCTCCGAGATCTAACCCGTGACCCGATGTCCGCGTGAGACAGAGAGGCCGCCGGAATCTTTTGGGAAATAATACGCGGTTTCTTCCCTCCCGTCCACCCGCCCGTAACTGTGTACCTATCGATTACCGAAACCGGCGCCGTCGAACAAGAATAACAAAACGTCTAAAAACAATACGGAAACGATAACGTAGACGTAAAACATCGCGTACGGTTCCTTTAATCCGTTACGGTCGACGAGGGTCGAAAACCCACGGATATATTGTATCAGGACACATTGTTTCTTGTTAAGCCCCCCCGCGGAAACTAGAAAACGTTACACGTTTAAAAATGACGATAAACGCGAATATTTATATTATCCGATATTTCGTACGTCGTTTGGGCGTCGGGCGAAACGCCGTTAAGTCGAGTGGACAATACGGCGAAGATACATTTCTACAACGGTGGTTCGTACGTTGACACATACGCGGTTCCGAACGTCCCGCTAGGTTTTTAATTAATATTTCGCCGATCGACATCGGCGATTGTGGTGCATCTACTTTGTGCGGATTTGAAGTGTAAAATAAAAAGACAAAAGTGATAAAACGAACGAGGATATTTCCGTTCGTTTCGTAATTTTCTTAGATGTGTCGAGAAATGTGTACGAAACTGTTTCGGTAAAATTACCGGCGGACCGTTTACGAGAAAACGTCGATAATTAGCTGACCGATTTATAAGTATAGTTCCGCTGTTGGGTCGGTGGACGTGAAAAGATCTTAAATTGTATTTTTAATTCCGTTATCATCTTCGATATTATAAAATATTTAATAAGGGGCGAAATGTAAGATCATATTTGACCGCGTATATTACGTCAACGAATGTATTTGTTCCAGTACGGGATAATTAAATTTTTGTATAAGCGATCATTTCGTCGATAAAACGTTATTTGACCGCATTTTTCGCGTATTCCTATGCTTTTTAGCGCATAAACGGCCGAGTTCTGGTCATTAATAACGATACCGCAGTTTTGGGTCAACTGCCATATTGTCGTCCTTTATTCTTACGCGATATTATCTTACACGAATCCAACATACAGGGTGTTCTAAAATGATTCGTCCGATTCCAAAAAGTCATATTTATTGTGAAACTCGATTAATCGGGTAAAGGTAATTTTTACGAGTTAATGGATTACACGAAGTTTTAGTAACGACTCACACGAATGTTCAATGTGACCTCTCCCCATTACTTGCACGGCAAACGTCTAAACGATAATCGAATTCCTCATAAACCCGTTGAAGCATGTCGGCTGTAAATTCGACAAGAGCTTTTGGAAGATACATAAACGGTGTTTTTTAACGTTATCTCGAAGAAGAAAATCACAGATTTTATGATCTCGTGAACGGGACGGCGGAAGAGAAAATGTAGCGTCATTAACGCCACAGTTATCGATGAAAAATTTACGGACTTCTTGGGACCGATGTGGATGTTCCCCGTGTAAGATAAAATCGTCTTCGGCCGTTTGCAATTGTAGAAATAGCCAACCATTAATCATTTGTAGGTATAAAATTTCTGTTACTGTGTTCCCATCGAAGAAAAATGGTTCGCGCACTTTCTTTCTGGAAACGGCGTAGAAAACGTTCAATTTAGGCGAATCGCTTTCGACAACTTTCCGCGGATTCTACGATCCCCAAATTCACGCATTACGACGATTGGCCTTCCCGTTCAAATGAAAAGTGGCCGTATCGTTGAAAATGGGAAACCGTTCTTCTTGCTCTTCTGAAAAACAAATTTGCAAAACCACCGTCGTCTTTGCTTATCGCCGTTTTGGCGAGCCTGCGGCAACTGAATTCTGTACGGTTTGGTCTCAGACGTCTCCTCGAAACACGCCAAACTGTGGAATTACAAGTGATTACAACAAAACGAACTGATCTCTGCAGACTTTTCATGAAACTCCGTCGAATTCTTGGCCGACCTGATGACTTCCCTTTACATAAATAACCGGTTTTCTGGAAGGTTTTACGCGTACTTCGAATGCTCCGAGCTGTTGGAAGTTTAACGTTAAACTACCGTCAAAAATTAGGCCGAACGGCAATAGCGATCTCGCAAAACGGAGCACACAAAACGCCTTTTGTTGTGTCGATCGAAAAATGTCACAACTAATTAAATCACGCCATTCGGTTAAGGTGCAGTGTATCGCAACGTGTCGGTGTATCGATAAAAGATCGATAAGCTCATCTTTCGGATGATTGGTGTTTCGTTTACCACAATCTACGAGTTTAAGATGTGTAGCCTATCGGACGAATCGTTTCGGAACACAATGTATTTATTCTGGTAAGGTTTTTCAAATGATTTCGTTTTATCGACTGTTGACTTTAAAATGTTTATAATCAGTCAATTTTATATTTAGCACGATATCTTATGTTGTTATACGCTGTACGAGGATGATTGTGTTTAGTAATAGACGATGACGAGTTCAACGACATTTCGTTTACAAATATTGAGTAATAAACGATTACAAAACTCGTAAAATGTATTTTATAAGTCGCCTAATTTTTACATTTTCGTTAAACATAATGTTTAGAGGTAATTTTTTGAATAAAATTATTTATGGCGCGTTTAAATTATTCGGTATAAAAAAAAAAAATAAGAAAGTTTCGGAGAAATAAAAAAGTAGTTAAATTTACAAAATCCGTCCAATATTGCCACAGTGAATGCGTGTAAAGGATCAGCGTAACAACCGCGTACAAATATTGTCGATTATTTCGACTGGCTCTAGTAAAAATAACGTAAACTTCTTTAAGTTGTCAACGATAAATTACAAAACATAAGTACAACGGCAATTTCGTTCAAACCTGGTTGGATTCTGAACGTAAAACGGCGTATTATTTTTCTTTTTTAAACCGTAAACATTTCGGAAACAATATAATTCGTTTATTTATAATAATAGCTACTTTTTACGAGGTTTCGTGTAATATAATAATAAGGCACCCGCGGAAATCGTACGACATTGCCATTGCACGTTTCTCGTCCGTTCGAAATAAATAATAGTCGGTTATCGTTTTTTAACGTAAATGTAACGCGATAACGAACGGTAATATTATTTACAAACGTAAAGTACGGACGGAGGATTAAGGGAATTAAAAGTCAAACGACGCTCGATTTTTTTCCCGATGGCGGGAAAATGCGAACACGTTCGTTTAATTTCGTTAAGCGAATCTCCTCGTTCGATATTTCAAACCGCGTACCTACTCGGAATGAATGTGTTTTGTGTATTCTATTCGACTTTATGTTCAAAATACGGTTCCGGTCCGCGAAAGCGGGGAATTTTTCGAAATTCGCGGAAACGTTCTTATCGAAATACGAATCGCCGAACACGTTATAAACATATCGCCCGGACGTCGACACGATTTTATTTAATTACGATACATTTATGTGGAATATCGTTGTCGGTCGCGTTTCAATACGCGGTACGTAGGCGAGCATGCAGGTACAATCGTCTCGATATTTTCGTCGGAGGCAAATGTACCGAAAAAAGAAACCATAACGAAATAAATATCATTTGTTCGGCACCGTATTTCCCCGTCCGTATACATTATTCATTCCGGAACTAAAATTCTCGGGTACGCGCTGGTATACTTATCTTCACAGGCCGCCTGGATTCTTATTCCGTATTCCCCGAATCCTACAATATTTACCACGTTCGTTTTTTCTTCATTAGCCACGGTTTCCCGCTGCCACAACTATCCCGGCACTTGTAACACGCGCGAACTCAATTCCGCCCGAGCGTACGAAATACACGTGTGATACGACATACGATCGGTATTCCGTACGATAAAGAAAAAAAAAACACAACGCCGAAAAAATTGAACGCCGAAATAGAATTTGTCGTTCCAAACGGTATATGGTGGGAAAACGCGATAAGTCAGGTTATTGCCTATCAAGAGCCGGGCGTTTTACGACGTATTACGCATACATACGCAGAAACTCGGCCGAATACGAGGGCAACGAACGTATTATATTAGTTTCCGAATGTTACGCGAAGAAAAATTTGATCTAAACAACGCTGCCATCATCTGCCGCCTCTTTATTTCGAAAACATTGCACAAAAAACGAACGTACGTTGCATATGGTACTACCTATATATATATATATATATGACATACCGACGCGCCCGTTTGATCGAAACATAAATACTAAAAACCCTTCGAAAACAAAAAATGGAAAATTCACGAACGACCGAAATGATAATAATATCGGTAAAAACGTGCCTCGGAAAGCTCGTTTTTTCTTTTTCGAAATATAACCTCGGATTACGTTTCGTCTACTACGAAAAATATTGCTTCGGTGCCACGGCCAAGCAACGCCAGTATTCAGGTACGTACGCCTCGATCGCACGCCGTCTGCATCGACTTACACAAATCGTTAAATTACTCACGGGGATCCGTGTAGATTCGTGATTTATTCATTCGAGTACGGGACGATTCAACGACGTTTGTAATAAACGTTCGTACGAAACGCGAAACACGTGTAGTTTCAAATGTTACGGCGATCCTCGCCGATATTCGAGCGCGGCGGAAGTTTCATTATCGAAAAAACGCGTAACGTTTTCGCCGCAGTATTGTATATTTAAAATCGAAACGCCCTCCATATCGTTTATAACCGTTTCAATTTATAGCCGCGTTCCGTATTAACCACTAACGACCGTGGCTGATATCGATTTTGGTACGTTAGAAAATCGAATTTCGCGAATTATAAATTGTCACCGTCCCGCAGGACATCCGTACATATATATTTTACAACAATCTAGAGCGGTTTATCCCGAGGTGAGTGTGTATTGTACGTAATATACCGGTTCGAAGGCGTTTCGCTAATATTAAAAGAGCTCGTTTACTAGCGTTTCGTAAAATAGTACCGTCGCGTAGTATTCAATAGCGAATCGGCACGTCGTCAATCGTGAATGGATCGCGGCAATTAACGCGTATAAACAAAATGATCGGGTGATATACACGCGCGTCGCAGCGTTGAAATTGTAATCGGTTTATCGAAACTAGTTCAAACGCGTACGAGACACGCTTGGAGAGTCGGTGTCGTGTCGACAAAAACGGAGTTATAAGAGGATGTCGCGTGATTCCGTTAAGACGGCGGCGGCTTTTGACCATCGTGGCTGTGCTATTACGAAAAACGGAATTCGAACGTTCGGCAAACACGACCGAGAACTAATAATAATAATAACGAACGAACAAAACGGGTAAGTATAATAATCGCATAAGTGACGAGATGAACGGAAATCATAATTGTCTCACGGCGATTCTTTATATATATATATTATTAATTTAACCGCGAACGCGACGATAATGGTGATATATTTACGGCGTCGTGTATCGTCGTAGTAAGCCGTGCACGAGGGTCGCAAAATTCCGTCGGTCCCGCCGGCTGACGACGGCCGATTTTGACGGACACGTGGCCGTTAAATTCACAAACGTTACGATACGAAACCGAAACCCGTGTGTCCGTGTCTGGACGTCGAACTAACGATGTAACAACAACCCGTCCAGCTCTACACATACACGATCTCCCGAGTTATTGTCGTTACCGTTGTTTTTTTTCTTATATCGGACGATACGGGTGTTTCTGTTATACGTTTGTACGGTCCGTACGCCGCCAGATGATTGACTAATTCCTACTGGTACGAATGTACTGCTCTACGCTAAACAGCGTTACGCGTAACAATCGACGACAATAAATAATCCCGTTGTCGGGATTCAACGTTATTGCGTTTCCCTCCCTCCCTCCCGCTTAATCGAAGGTTTTTCCACTACCGCGGTGTAATCGCGTCCCGGAGCTATTAAAATGGATTCGAAAACCGGCGGCACGAACAACAAAAGAACATCCGCGTGTAATAATCGATCGTAACGAATTCGTTCAAATTATACCGGACCAAAAAAAAAACCACGTATACGCGTATAATTGTTAATACCGCAGAGGGATAGATTATTCGGCGCACAAAAGACCCGCGATCGTTTCGTCGGCTTTCGTATTAATCGATAAAACGGGAATAAAAACAAAAAACCGAACGAATCCTAAAAAAACTTATGGAATATCGACGGGAATAATTTACACGATCTACGTCCGCCGTTCCCGTCAGATTCCGGGACCGCCGTCGAACCACGAATAAACTAATCGAAAAACGATTTTAAAAAGACGAAAAATCAATCGCGCTCCTCGCCCAAAATCCTATATCCGGAGGCCTTACGCGCCGAATCGAGACGGAATCGTCGTTAATATGGGAAATACTATTTCGACTACCCCGAGGTAGGTTTCGATAATATTATTACGGATCGCGGGGCACGCGAGTTGTTAACAACGAACGACGTCTGTCGATAGCGGTGAAATAACAATAATCGATTAAAAAAAATGTCGAAAATTCTATCCAACGACGTTTTAACGGCAACGTTAAAATCTTACGCGCGTGATAATCATCGGCGATTACATATCCGAGGCAACGTATATATTGACGTTCGTATTCATTATTTACGCTTCGTACCGGCGCCCGATGTTTAGGCGTTCGAATTTTCCAATACACACGCCGCCGGTCTCGTACACCCGGTCTTTAATATAATCCCGGTACACATTATTAATCTAAATATGCCGAAGAATCAATTTAGTCCGGATAGTCTGAAAGCGTGTAATTTTTTTGCCGCGCCCGACGGTGTCTTCTTCTTACATACCCCGTCGAATATATATATACACGAATGGGTTCGCCGCGAAACGAGGCCCCGTCGTATTATATTTATATATATGAAGAGAAATTCCGTTCTTCGCGGGTCCCGCTGGAATTTGAGTTATTCGTGAAAGAGTGGAAGCGAAAAAATATCATCGCTCCTTGGGTCATCTACCGACTCCGAAAGTCTATTATTGAAATCGCGTAATTTATTTCCGCCCTCGTTGCGTATGTGTGTGCGCGCGCGCGCGCGGTTCGCCGCGACGTTTTTGTATAGTATAATTTATGTGTATTATTTGGTTCGGAGAGAACGAACCGGCTGAAAAAAAAACGAAAGACGGGTTCTCCTTTATATTAGTTTGAAAATAATTTATACACTCGTACAAACGTACCAGTGTACGGTGGTGGTTCGTTGGGGAAATTTTCCCTTTGAGCGAGTTGTATTATTAAAAGCGAAGCACCGGAAAACAAATTTAAAATAATTATTTTTTTCTTTCTTTTCATTTATAAACTTCGGGGGTCCCAAATAGTCCGGAATGAAATCCAGGCTTAAAAACGGTGGGATTTTTTTTATGAATGAACCGTAGGGTGAGTTTTTGCCAAATTCTCCAGCCTATACGTAGATATATATATATATTATTATACCTCTTAGTAAAAATGTAATTCGTTCCGTCGTAAACTATATTTTCGTGAATATTTTCGAGGCGAGCCATATTTTATAATTAACGCGACGACGAAACGTATATATATATATATACACGTCATTAATACTTACGATATTTTTATGGATTTACGTTTCTTTTTTATATATTTTCCGAAACGAATTCTTTCCCTTTTACGAATTAAATAAATAATAATCGTAAATTAAACGACGACGACTGCCGAATATCCGTAATAATAATAATAATAGTGTTCGTATTTAATTCGATACCGCTGTCGCGTTCCCGAAATTGAAATAACGTTAAAAGTATTCGACTTGTTTGAATACCGATTTACTTTTATACAATTATTTCGCGAACTGTCAGCGTTCACTTACGTCAATACGCGGCGTATAGCTCGTTTGTTTAATTTACCGCGCGTTTAAAACGTAACGCGGAACAAACCGACGTAAACGGTAAAATACTCGGGAACCGACGTGACCACTACGAATATACGTGTTTTTTTGGCTTCGGGTATTATTGTTTTCGTTAAACGGACAATTCGATAATTAGAGAAGTATAAATAGATTTTCGGGCCCGAACAATATTGACGCGATAGCGGGATGTTTTTTAATATCGTTATTGAAATAACGGATCTCGCGCGGTGACCGCGGCCGCTTAAGTTTTCCGGATTCTAGCCGACGTCCGTCACGATAACGTACGTTTTATGACCAACACACGGGGCCCGGTAGTACCAATTACACCGAGATTCGGTTGTCGTCATTAGAAATTTATATCGACGGCTGTCGCGGATGATGCTCGGACGACAAAAGGGGGCCGAACGGAGCGCGCTTATTAACCGTGTTCGTATTCCTACGTCGAAAATAATAACGTTCGACAAATCGCGTATAATTAAGTACACGTCGAATTCAATAGGGGACGTATTCGATTGGACGGATTTAAAAACCACACAAATTCCGAAATCGAGTACGCGCTTCGTAAACAAATCGACGAAATAATTTTCACGCCCGTGCTAATATTTTCTACCGTACGATTTTCGTGGCCCGATAGCTTCTATAAATAGGTTCATTATTACGTCCAACAAGTAGACAATACGGACGATTTCCATTATTATTGTACGATCTCCATAAGTCAAGTACAGTTACTCGTAATATTGAACATTCGCGGTTAGGTATTACTTCCGTAAAAAAAAACTATATACGAAATTTTTGTTTTTTCCGACGGACATTGGTGTTCCTCGATACGTTATAAATTAACCGGCTCTGATAATCTCGAAATTATAACCGTAAACCGTGTACGTAAAAGGTTATCATCAATACATAGAGTTTAGCGGAAATTTTTAATTTTTTTCGATCTTTCGCGGCAACCGTTACGCTATTACACGAGTACGGCCTTACTTTTCGGGGTACGCGCGATTTTTAAAACGAAATACGAATTATCGCGTACGATTAATTTTTACTCGGTCGCACGTAAATCGTAATACTCGAACGATTTTCCCGGCAGTAATTCTTCAACATTATCACACAAGTAAATTCGACGCGTGTTGTAATATATTTACAATCGTTACACGCTTGTATATTTTTGCTTTTTGCTCCGATACGTTTTACTAACTGGAAATATAATTCTACTCAAAATATGCGTTCTCCCGTTGAATCCGAGAATTACGCTACAAACGTTACGCGATTTTTATTACAATAAATATTAGCGTTCGTAAAACGCCGCGTTAAATAAATTACGCGATATATATATTTTTGTTCGTTCAACGTCGCGGCGCCGCGAGTAAAACGTCGATACGTTTTCGACTTGTTAGTTTCGTATTTTAAAAAATAACTCGCGACGGAAAAAACGGCGAATAGTTTTTTGCGTTTGATTCTTACGAAAACCTTAGCGCCCTAAACGCGGCGTTTGAAAGACGTTCTCGCTTTGACGAAATTTGTTTAAAAAAAAAAAAAAAAACAAAGCGTTATTACTATCGGAATTCGTTTTCACGGACCGTTTTTCCAGAACCGAATCCCCGTAGACTACCGCGAACGGTTTTTTTTGTTTCGTCGTTCGATTATTATACCGAACTGCGAACCCCCCGCTGTTTATCGTCTTTGAACCGTTTTAATATTCGTCTGTCTGTATTCGAATAGAGTATACGACAGTCGATTAAACATCAAATGCCAAAGTTTTACGCGTACGTCGCAGACTCCGGAGCACAATGACGTGTATTAAATAATATATACGTAAGGAGTAACCTACGGCACTTTAACATGTTGCTAGTCTGTTGCGCCGGAGTTGTGTAATCATCCGCTTGTGTTAAACGTGCCTTGATGTACAGTGTAATAATTACTTTAGGCGCGCGCTATTCACAGACACCGTTGAATAAACCGAACGCGTTTCGGGCATTATTCGGAGACACGGCCGGTATTACACCGTTCGAAAACGGGTTTTGAACGCCCGAAATGGCTGAACGCTAACGGAGCGCGATTAAGCCGTTCGGGAGGAAATTTCGCCAACCGGCCGGAACAACGTTTCGGCTAAACGGAACAGTGTAGCGCGAATACGTGTACGAACAACCGTCGTACGTTTTATAATCCGATAGGTACGTCGGATAGACCGAGGGACGCGCTGTACGATAACGGAACGGAGACGAGTGTAAATTGTTTCTTGTTACCAACAAGTAATTAAACGGCGTTTCGTTTATGCAACGACGGCTGCCCGCGGGTGTTACGTAATTCTTTCAATTTAAACAACTCGGGCCTATCGACAATATAATCCGTTTCTGTTTATAAACGTTTCTTTGTTTTTAAATCGAATAGTAACGTAGCTTAATTCCGGTTATTAAATACGCTGAATTTTTTAAGGGCAATAGCCAAGTAGAGAATCGAAATTTATTTTTCGGCCCCTTCCGGCGTAATAAACATTACGTTCAAATAGTGACGGTTCGTGTATAGTTTTTCAAAAATAGTTAATTTTTTCCCCTTGTACAACCGCGTAACTTTAAAATTCTTATTTAAACGTTCCACTTGTCTAACACGTTTTCCGTATCGACGACGGTCTAAACAATTTTTCGTCGTTCGCATGTAGTTCAACGAACACGTGATTAATGAACGCGGTTACTACGCGATAATATTATGCAACTATTTTTCGTGCTTTCCACTCGACATTCTCAGAAACAGATTACGAGATACAACGAAGTATAAAACTTGTTTTATATTCTAAAAACGTTTTTCGATATAATATACGCGCGTTCGGTGTAAAAACGAAAATTTTCTTACGAAAGTGGAAAACAATTACAAAAATAAGAAACCTAATAGAAATAATTAATTAAATAATTTAATCGATTATTCAATAAAAGCGTAAAATAATGGAAATAAAGGGAATTAATTTCTTTAAATATTCTTCGTAAAATTCTTCCTACTCGTAGACGTTAGTAGTGCTGGTTAAATAATGCGTGTTTTGGTGGGATTTCGACGCGTTAATATCCGGTTTATATAGTCGTTAAATAATTATACAGAAATATATTCGGTTTTTCTTAGGTTTCTTCGGCACCACTTTTATTGATTTTCTCTTAGACTTTTTTTTGTTTTTTTTTTTTTTAAATAACAACGTCAACTGTATAACGTTCGAACGAATAAAAAGTATTACGAATAAATTGTAATTGTATTTACACGTTCTTTCGCTACGTATACGATAAAACTAAAAACCGTGGTATTTGTTACCGGTCAATTTGATGACCTTTTCTTAAGACAAACGTTAGTTAAACTCTTGGGACGGGATATTAAACGAAGATTTTCTAGTTTTCCCGCGTAATTTACGTTTAATCGATAAAACTATCTTCAAACTAGTCCGGATTTAAATAACGCGATTTTTAATCGCCGTTTAGTTTGGTCGACAAAGTGTAAGCTGTTTGGCGTACGAAAGTAAATCACGAAGTTAAACGACAATAATGTAGCGAGAACGCGTAACCTCGACCATTATCAAAACATCGTACGCGTCGGGAAATTTGTTTTCCCATTTTTGTCAATAAAATCGTTTGCGGTACGATTGTTCCGCGAATAATATACACAATTTACGTACGTAAACTGGCGCGTACACTGTGAAGCGAACGACAGTTGAATATTTCGTTTCGAAAACGGTTCAAAGGACTTTTATCTGGGAAATCGCCACTTTTTTGTCGACCAAAGATTAATTTACGCAAAACGCTTGTTGGACGGCCGTCGTAGTGAAAATGTTTCCATTGCAGCACACCGGCTCGAAAACGATTGAACGTAGCCAACGTTTTCGAGGACCTAGAAACCGAGTTAGTGTATGAGGGTCGTAGTTGGGATAAATCGTGAAGGTAGTTTTTCGTAATTGAGGGGGGAAGAATCGTTAATCGAGAAAATTTGACTAGGAGATTACACGATACAGCGACGACGAGTATCAAACCTCTCGAAAAAAATAATACTAAATCGTTCGGCGTCAGGGTTTTGCTAACAGGCGTAGCAAAGTAATTGTTCGAACGACTGATTACTCCGTTATTGTGTAACGACGGGGTACTGTTTGAAACGACGACGACGATAATTATTATTATAATAATCGTGACGAAGGTTGATTACTGGTCGGAAGGACCCGTCGCCGACAAACTGAATAATACGAAACGTAACTGCCGCAACGTTCCCGAGTCGAGGTCGTGGTTACCACGTTCCTTCTCTGTTTATGTACACACTACCAAGAGTTCGGTTGATTCGGTAATGGTTTAGGGAACGATATCCGAACCGACGTAACTCGTGTGTACGTATACATATATATATATATATATAAGTACGAGTGATAATAGAGCGATTGTAAGTGCGCGAGAGCTATGGCAAGTATTTATATACCCGTAGTATACTTGTGTGTATAGAAGGCGAATAATTTTAAGCGCCCGAGTTATTTCGCCACACCGGTTCATTTAACACGAACGAAGAAAACTTATTTCATTACGGGGACACGACCCTCGGGCCCACCTCTTATATAACCGACCGCGAGAGTGTCATGGTGATTTATTCGAGAGTTTCGAATTCGTCGGCGCCCGCCGAAATCCCGTGTATACACACTTCGTCTAGCGGACCGGTATGCCCTCGTCGTTACGGTAGTATATATGGCGAGAGTGTGCGGAGTATAAAGGCAGACAAACGGTCGATCGATCTCTATTCAGATAGCCGGGGCTGCCGGAACAAGAAGTTAACAGCTAACCGAATAGTAATAAATTACGTCCAACCCGTTTTTAAAAAAGTTCCGGGAGTGCCGCGAAACGTTGTCGGTTCGCATTTCCCCTCCCCTCCCCTCCCCACCATTCATCCCCTTTGACCGCCAGCAGCTCGTTTTCGGTCACCCACCTGCGCCCGTACGGTTTCGAACGACAAAAACACACGCAGACGTATATAAGTATAATACGTTTATAAATTCACACTTCAAAGGACGGACGCGCGGTCGGTCGTCGTTACGAAAAGAAACGGTAGAGTAACCGTTGTTCCGCCACACGGGTCAGATGAGGTGAGGGGATGAGGAAAAAAAAATGAACGAAACGGGCAACGGCCCGGATCGTATCGATTTTAATCGCAATTTTCCTTCGTACCGTCAACAAAATACGATTAACTCGGGAAACGAGACGCGTACGTACAAAAAAGAACAAAACAAACAACGGTTAGTACGAAAAATACGCTCTAAACGGGTTCCTTATTGATGATGACTCGATTATTAAAACGCGCTAACAAATAAACACGATACAAACCCTCGCCGCGATGGTATCAACGTAACGGGGTTTTTAATTCCGTCGCGGGTGTTTCTTGTCATTTCGTTTCCGCTCGTTTAAAAAATAAATGTCCCGGAAACGCGTAACGGTCGCGGAAGGTTTATGACTTGTGAACAAAGGTAATATCTGACGTCGCGGTGCTCGCGTGTACGTAAAAAAAAAAAGGTTATTTCAAACAGTAATAAAAGGTCGTATTTTTCGGTAAACTATTTAACGGAATAATAATTAAAAAAAAAAAAAGCGAACGTTCCGCTCGAATTTTACGGCGTAGCAGCCCCCCGACGAAATAAGTGTTTTTACAATTTCGACTAATTGTCGAAATTTCGGCCTAGAAATTCGGGCGCCGTAATTACACGAGCCGTGTATTTCAAATTGGATAGGCTTTTACGATAGTCCGAAACAACGCGCACGAAAATGATTATTCCCCCGTTTCTTTCCGCGTCAGCACGCGGCCGAGTTACGAACGCGTCGCGGAATCGACGCGAATACGAGCGCGGTAAAAAGGGAAAACGTACCCTAAACCATCGGCTGACACATCCCGTTATGTTTATGGGTTATTAAAAATGAAAAACCCGTCTACACGCTTCGCGCGCCAAAAAGGATCCGAGTTTAATTCGTTTTTCAATACCGCCGCGTTGAACTTTAATGAAAAGAAATGTTTTACTCTATTATTTAAAAAAGAAGACAATCAAATGGACTGAATATACAACTTTCGCGTTATGAAATAACCCGGGGTCTTTCGTTTCTCATTAAATCGACAAAAATACGGTAAAATATAATCCGCGAGCGTCTGTATACGCGCTATATAGACTAAAACGAAAAATACGCGTATTATTTACGTTACGATAATAACGGGAAGAAAACCCGAAATAATAATAATAACGACAACAACGTTGACACGTAGATATGTCTTTGGAGGTCGCGCTCTTCGGATTCAACGCGAAATATTCAATTACACGGTAGGTAACCGCCAGGAAAAATACAAATTGAAAACGACCGAAAAAAACCGCGCTCCTTTCCGACGTAGCAATTTGTTGGCGTGCACACGGACGAAGATGAGCGATGATCGTCATAATTGGCCGCAATTTCGCAAAAGCGGCGTGTCGATTTATTTCGCCCACCCGTCCGTCGTCCGCGAAAGGTCATTTTTATACGATTCCAGTTTGTTATTATTCCTTGTCTGGGGTTTTATACGGTTGTAGGCATCCTCTCCGTACGCCCGACACGCTCAGGCTCTCAACCTCCACCCAGAAAACGAAATTCGAAGAGTGCGTATACACTTATATATATATATATATAAAGCCGCGTGTTGTAATCGTGCTCGTTCGTGGATATTACGTGACTAGAAACGGTACGCGATAAATACGAACGAGGGAGAGGAGAAATCATAACTCGTCTGTGTACATATATATATATCGTAGACGTAAGATGTACACGTGTTGGAGTACAAATAGATTTGGATTTTTTCTCTTTTCTTTTCTGCCGGCGGACTTTTAAAACTGCCGGCCAAGTAAGACACGGCCGTATAGACATATATGAATTTCTCGTCTTTCGTTCGTTCGCCGAAACTTAAATTACAACGTAAACTAGACGCGCGCGTTTGTGCGCGCGCCCGCGCGCCGGGAATTCGGGAAATATTGTTCGGACGTGAGCGGGGACGAAAAGTTTTCCGTTTTTAAAAGCTCCGTTACGAGGGCAAATTGAAATGATTGTCGGCTAAACGTCGGGCGACGATTTTCATGGCCTCCATAAAGTGTTATCAAACGTTCGTCTTCCCCCTAAGCGTCCGCGGCAATTATTAATACACTTTCGGATGGAATCGCCCAAAGAGTCGGTTTAGCGTGTGCGAATTTATTAGCGTATTATTACCGAGAAGTATTTACGGAGCCTTTGGATTTTAAACGGACGCGCAGTAAACGATTGACGATTCGATTTCAAAATATTACGGTCTCGCGAATAGGTAAAAATAACTCGAAATACGCGTGTCTGGAAACGGGCGTAAACATAATTATCGTTAAAATTAATTTCCGCGACTTTTTCCGTTCTTCGTAAATTATTCATTGGCCAAAGTGTTAATTGTTTAAAAACGAAAATGTAAACCGCGAGTTTGATTATACGCGGCGACGCGGTTTTTTCCGGACGTTTTAATCGCGAAATATACAAATATATTCACGTTTATTTTTTAATTTACGATTCGTTTGTTGTATATTTTTTCGCTTATTTTCTTTTTCGTTTCGTTCGTCTCAAAGGCGGCGGTATCGCGAAGGGCACCGCCAATTTGAATAATTAGTCGATACGTAAAAGATTTTTTAATTGATCGAATCAAAATGCAAGGACGACACGATCTTTATTCGGATACGTTCGTTTTAAATTATACGAGTCGAGTTAATTGCGTATATTAAAGGACGAAACGGTACAAAATAAATACGTCGTTTCGAAAAAAATAAAAGCTTATGAGCCCCCTGCACGACGAACAATACCGAAATAAGCCCCGTAATCTTAAACGCATTTCTATCGTTGAAGTTTTTAAATATTGTTTTCGTAGGTACAAATAAACCTGTCGCGTGAACTTATGTACACACAAACGACCGAGATTTTAGAAATACATTGTAACGGCGTAGTTGACCGGCTCGTTCAAATACGCGTTTTATGTATATATTAAATCGAAGCGCCTTGAAGATTGGTGTCCCGAAAAATGACATTACCCGAAACCGAGGGTTAGGCGCGATTCGTGTATTTTCTACGGGATTTTTAAGATTCGTCAATGTCCACAATTTACCCGCGTGATACAAATGTTGATGTAATTCGATCGACCACGGCCCGCGCACGAAGTACTCGCTCGTCCGAAACGTATATTCCTCGTTGGCCGCCCAACCCTCTCGATACACCGTACGCGATCGCGATTTGTAAACGCGTCGGGTCTGCGGCGAGCAAATAAAAATGTATCGGAGCGATTATAATAACCGTACGGAGGCTGTACGATTTCAACTCGAACGCCGTTAACGATATTTAAAAATATTCGACGTCATTTTCGCGAACCGCGCGCGCCATTTCCACGGCCGTTGCTTTTTTGTTTGAAACAACGATCTGACCGGAAGGGTCGCGGAATTACGTGTTATCGATTCGTTTCGGGTTTTTATTTATATTACGAACGGTACGGCC
Source organism: Geopemphigus sp. TES_GeoC_2020 (assembly GCA_025469175.1). NCBI lineage: Eukaryota > Metazoa > Arthropoda > Insecta > Hemiptera > Aphididae > Geopemphigus > Geopemphigus sp. TES_GeoC_2020. Next base: position 42,611 of record JAIPRN010000909.1, on the reverse strand, counting down.
CGAATAAAGCAATCCCGTATCGCGTAAATTGCGTAAAAGGGATTTAATTTTTGTTTTTTTTTACTTCCGTCTATCGCGGTTTAGTGTATTATATTTAATCGGGGCGAAAATACGTTATAATAATAAACCGAAAACGGTTCACGCTATACCTCTTTTTACCTATTCAAACACGACGAAATTAAATAACAATTACGTCGATTTTCCGTTCCGGTATTATATATATATAATTATTTTTATTCGTTGTCGATAAAGTAAACACGAGCGGTATTATATACTCACGTCGATTATGTGTGGCACGCTGATCACGCGTCTTTCGAGTACGATCGCGTAATTTCCAATTTGGTTTTTCGCGAAAGCAAAAAACGTTTCTACCGACCGTTCACGTACGTAACACGCGTATATTGGCGTTCGGCGAAGCGAAAAATAACGACTCGGTTGTTCGTTTCATTTCGGTCTACGTATCGTTACGATAATTAAAATGTCGCGGAAATACTCTCGACTACAGCGACGCCGTCGTGATCACGACGTATATCGAGACGAACAAACCGAACGCTTCGACGTTTTTATTCCCGACGTTAAAACATAGCTCGCTTTTTTGGGCGTATACGTCGCACCGTTTGACCAATTCCGACGGCGTGCTGGAATGGCGCGAAAACATTGTTCGTACAGCGTTTCTGTATTGTTCCGTTCGATACTACGAAAGTATATACGTTTTTACGTAGTTTTCTCATACGAAATCATATAACAGTAATATTGTGATCCGGGAAGCTGTGTCCGACGTAGAACCAAGCGTTTAGTGTTGGAAAAATACCTAGTCAAAGTAAATAATATCAGAACAGCGATCGAGGAAATTGCGAAGTACGAGTGACAAGGTTAATATGGATGTAGTAATTGGCCTTTGAGTTTATTCCGAAACTCGGTTCGCGGCTAAAATAGGTATTAACATTTGTTCGAATACAAAAGCGCGCCGAAGAATACAATCTCGGGCTAATAAAAATTACGCGAATTACCGCTGTAGCTGTGACCATATCGCTGTGTTCCATCGTTTCCATTGATGATTACAGTGCGGTGTTTGCGGATTAACAAAAAAAATATAAAAGAAGGCGATACACTTATCGCCCCTCCCTCATTTTAATACCTAAAATGGTATTATATATATATATATATATATATATATTTATATCCAATTTACTTTGGTTATATAAAAATACGAGTAATAAAATGGCTCGTATAAACGAAATTAACGTCGTTTCTGTATAAAAAAAAAACGCAAAATATTAATTTTATACGCTAGGGGTATACTAGCAATTAATAAGGCCGGGCGTGTTTAATGACGTTTTTTAATACGTTAAAATTAGATTAACGAAATTTATTTAGCCGAATCAAACGTTAATTGAAAATTCAAACACGTCGGTTTAGTTAACGAAATCGACTTAATTATCGTTTTTAATCGTCCGTTTGATATTTAGACAATTTATTTCGTAAAAATACATTTATCAACAGTCTATACGAAATCCGAAGCGATTTGTTTCTAATTGTTTTCAATACCGCCGACGTCAAGATAAGTTAGAAACGATTTACACCAGAGTAGTCAGTATAGACAAAATTTACGTTTATTGAAACATATTCACTTATCAACGCGTTAATAGTGTCCAAGCGTCGAGAACGAACGTATACAAAATAAACAAATTCCTTATGACAACGTGACGCTTTGTAAAAAAAACATTTTCCCAATAAAATAATATTTAAGGGTTCTATAAGAAGTAAAACGCATACGGCAATATATTTGTTCGTAACGGTGAACACCTAACACAGTGCTCATAAGTCGAAGTTTGAGTAAATGGCCTGTCCCAATTATTATCTTAAACGCGAAATAAAAAACGCGTTACGGTTAACCGCCAATACACGATATTAATTAATCGTACGGTAAAACTAACACGTGTAGAATATAATCGATAAAACGAAAACCCGGAGGAACGAAAGGAAATCGGATTTAAATATTGAAAATGTGTTAGCCACGAGTTTTCGCGTAATGCGTTTACGGTGGGCATTGTGAAGTGTAAAATTTTTCGCCGCGCCGAGAAATTCGGTTGATTCTCGAGTTGTAACGAGCGAAACGAATCACCGCTTTTGGTATTATACAATACCGAATTCGGACGTTGTTCAGAAACGACGAGCGATTTTTATTTCGAAAACTCGAATTTCACGAACCCGTTTAATAGAAATTATCCAAATTATCCAAAATGTAATTCGATTACGTACGGCCGGAGGGAAAAAACAGAATACACTCGTTTCGGGAACGTACGTGGTTCGCGTTACGACATAGAAAGTGATTCTTTGTTTCGCGTTATATCTGTCGGTAAACGATATAATTTTCGCCTCGCGTTATTATCCGCGCCAGAATCGACGAAAAACGTTCGAGTAGATTGGAGTGCTCAATATATACGGCGAGAAAAACGTATAGAGTTACGCAAGTGGACTTGAAAAAGGCCCCCCCTCTGCACGATAATATTATTTAACGATCGCGTAACGGGCGCATGGGACGTAACAAACGCTTCGATACGTTAGCGGGTACATATCGGCAAATAGCGCCGCGGCCACTTTGTTATTATGGTACGCGGCCCGGCCAAAGTACCGTTGACGGGCTAAAAACAATTTGAATTCGAAATCGATAACGCGCGGAAAATCGTCGATTTAAAAAGTTCCGCGACGGTTCGACCGAATTCTTAAGCGAAATTAAAATGCACGGGGCTCCGAAATTCGATAAAAACGTAAACGTTTTGTCGTTAGGAAAAACAATTCGACGGTCCGAAAACAAGTTTGGAGACTTTTAAACAATTTTCATTATTAAGGTTGTGAAACCGACGAGTTACGATCGTTTCAATGGACGAATATGGATACGTTTGAGTTGATCGATCTACGGTCCTGTAACGAAAATGTATCGACACGAGACAATATATACGTACGTATAGTGGGGCAAACGGAATTCGAGAAAACGCGAGGAAATCGCGGACGATTGAAATTTCGGATTTCGGTTCCACAAAACACATTCCGTACGTCGAATATTCGCTACTACGAATTTTTTTCGTCCACCAACGTTAGCGAAAGTTCACGCACAGTTTGATCGTAACGAAACGAAACGACGATTCTTTGACCTACAGAACCAACGCCGCTTGTATTTCACTGAAGATTGCAAGGCCGGTACGAACATTTCGTCGGACAATAGACGGCAACAATAATCGCGCGAAAATTATAACTATATCACGCGTAATTCAATATTTATCGTCCGATTCGAACGTATATTTAGAGATAGTTTTTTCGAAATAAACGTAAACACGCGCCTAATACACGCGAACATATATTTGTTTAGTTGCTAACTTTTTTTCAACTCATTTACTTTTTGGGCACGCAAACAGTTTTAAAAAACTCGATAAATATTGGCACTTGACCCGAAAAAGGTCAGCCACCCCTGTTATATATATATATATATCGTAGAGTCTGTACGTAATAAAATCGTACACGACACGGCGGCCAAACCGAAAAAATACGAAATTTACATTATGAACGTCGGAGATAATATTTGGTTAATTATATTCGAGTCGAAAACGGTTCAAACGATAATGACTTTCTTTTGACGTGTCCTCGTAAACGAATTTTTTTTTATTTTTAAGCGGGACGAAATATTACGAGACTTTCATATAATTGTGACACAATCACGCGGTTTTCGATGTTCGTCAATTGCTATTACGTGAATAGGGGCTAACCGAAGGACGATAAAGACGAATCGAAAACTTTAAAAACGTAATAACGAAGTCGTCGTCCGGACCAAAAATATTTTTTTAAGAGAAAAAAAAGCGATAAAATAACGCGGCGCGTTTTTATATATAAAAACAATACGATCGGTCGTCGTTATTATATATATATATATATGTTTTTACCCTTAACGGACGCGTAATAACTACGTACGTTTCCGAATTCATATTCGCCACAAAGGCGTTCGACATATTCCTCAACAGTGTATAATTACGTTTCAAATAAGAAAAAAACTAAAACGTTCTACACCGGATGAAATGAATTCCGTCGATTATAGATCAGAGATAAATATTTCGTCGAGCCTGTTTACGTTTTTTTTTATTTTTTATATATCCGGTATACTCGCGCGTACAAACGAACAAGAAACACGTCGTTTAAAATATGGTCGTCCGATCGATTTACTTAAATCGTCGCGCGCAATTTCGGCTGATATAACGCGTTTAAAATGACTACCGTGACGCAATATTTACTATATAAACTCGATCGCGACGGTAATTATAGAATTTGCAATCGGTTCATCCGGACAAGTAATTTGATTCACTTTGCAAAAGTGAATGTTCAATGTGTTTCGTATGTGTGTAGCCATTGAATTATCGAACAAATTTCGTCATCAGCATCGTCTGTACAAATTAAATACTGTAACGAATCGAATACCAAAATGTTCGCGCGTGGCGAGTGACGATTGCAGCGGACTAGCAGAAATGGCTAGTTTGTTGACGAGGAGAGTCGAAATCGATCGCGTCGTGTTTTTTTCTTTTAATCATCCGATTCGATTTAAGCGTATAAATATTTAAATAGGAATGTCCGAGCGAGTCGTTTATCAAGCACGTGAGACGAAATATTCGTACGTTTTACACCCGCGAGCACAATAGAACCGCCGCGACGGTTTAAGATTGTTCGTGACAATTATGTAGAAAACGTATTTAATTCGAAAATTAATTCGATGCCTCCACCATCGACGGTTATATAAACGTTTCTTCGTCGGCATATGACGAACACCCGACTTCAACGATAAGTCGATTGAGCCACACGTTCCATATCTTTCGCGCCACCGTATTAGTTTACAACACTAATTATTTCGTCGTACGTACGAAAGTACGTCGCCGTGACGCTCCAATTTCGCTAACGAGTAAAATAATCTTTCCACGCGCGCGTGAGACGTGTTATCCTTATTAGGAACCCCCCACCCACTCATACGATGAATCCCCGCGATAGGAAACATATTTGTAATTTACCGCGCCTGATTTTTGAGTGTCCTACCCTAAATAACGCTAAGGCACCGTTGTTTAAACAATCGCGACCACTTGGGGTTCCTCTATCCCCTGCAAATATACCATCGTATTCTATTATCGTTTTTTTGTTCGTAGATTTTATTAGTTTGGACGGTGTTTATGTGTAGCGTGGGTATTTTTGTGTTTCGTCTGTTTTTTGATTTTTCTTTCTCTTTTTCGTTGTTTGCCGTTTTTTTTATACGTTACGCTCACGTGGTAAAAGTATCGAAAAATATTTTCAAAATGTCTTAAAAAATACAAATTTTTATTTATTTTTCGTTTTTATAAATGTTTCTTTTTATTCGTAATAATTAACTCTATATCGTTTTATCGTTTAATTTACGATTAACGTGCGTGTATTTAATATAGAAGATTGACGATGACAATGTGTTTAACACGTTTATACGTAATTAAAACCAATTGTATTGTAAAATTTCTCGAAGATAATACTTCGAAAACACATTAAAGTTAAAAGATTTGTATCTCGGAAGAGTTCATAACTCCGAATACTTAGGGAAGTAAATATCGGCTGCCGATTAAATAGCCGTAAAGATATAGATAAAAAAAAATACAGCGGCAAACGGATGTTACTTCTCAATGATACGATTATTCAAGTCTAAAACACTGTCGAGAAATACAAATGTCAGACTGTACATAATCCTCTCGTGAGACCAATTTTGAGATTCGCTAAATCTGATTGAATACGATTAAGTATACCCGAGGGGAGAAATTCTACGGAAAATCTATCTAGACCGAAGGAGAATGACGAAAGAAATAAAGTGTTATAAAAAACTAGGTATAGTGTTCGATGAACACGACGTAACGGGTACCCTCAAAAGTCGGAAGTTACGTTGAACAGGAAACGTTTGAAGAACGGAGGGCCATACGGACGATTACCAAGTGGGAAACCGACAAAACGCGACCAAGTGGATGGTTAAGACAACGGTAAGAAGATCGAATCAACGAATATGTTAAGAATAAGTATTGGAGTGAAGAGTCTTAAACGGACTTGTGTAGATGAAAAGAAACGTTTTATATTTTTGATACGGGGCGTTCGTTATTTATTTTACGACGAAAATATTTGGAAAAAAATAAGTTTAATTATTCGGTATTGATTTTGATTATCTACGATCGATCTCGCACGAAATGTCTGCGACGGTCTCCTCTCCCGCGTATTGTTACACGTTATTTTGTTTTTGCGTCGCCGCTCGGTGAAAATTCTTTATAATTTGAATCGACTTAATGTATTGTGTCCAGGTATCGATATGGTTATTTTCGCGTCGCCAAAACAGTACGATGATTTCGATCGACGGGGGGGGGAAACCACCCAAGGAGAGCCACGGATAATTACGCGGCACATGCCACGACGGCACTCGTACGTAATTACCAGCGTTCAATAATAATGTCGTCGCGGACGCGTTGACGAACCAAACAGTTTTTGATTTACGGCCGTTCACTATATTCTCGACGACTTTGACGCGCGGCACTCTCACTACACGGACCAGAAACGTTTTAGTTTTTTCCATCCGTGAAACCTCCCGAATATATATATATATATTTATTTACATCACGCGCTCGTAATATTTTCCCCTTTATCACGACGTTTATAATATAACATATCGTTAAAACGTAAAAAACACGCGAGCGCCATCTTAATCGATTTTTTTTTTTAATATTTTTTGTTGTTCTTTCGGTATAGTATACAATATATAATATTTAACGTAGCCAAGCACCACGGGGACTTGCGCCGCGCGTTCGCCACGGCGGATACACAAAAAAAGCAATATTATAATTCGGGGACGTTCTTTTGACGGCGAACATTGTGAACGTAACGCGTTTGTATTTTGAAAAACGACACGGAATGCCGTGGACGTCGACTTTTAAATGGATCGCTTGATCAAGTGTTGTTAATTCGAAAACAACGAACGAAATAAGAAGCGTGACAAATTTGAATAAGCGATTTTTTTAACGTGATACGTCGTCGTTTTAATTATCATCGTATACGAGTTGAACCTATCATTATTATCCGTATTTACTCAGTTTTCGAAACCAATTGAACAAAAATTGCGTACATTGAATCGTTTATATCCGTTTAACACCCGCGGTGTATTTTTTATTTGACGCTGGTTGGCCTTTCTCAATTCTTTGGTCTCCGAAATAAATAATTTATCCTTAAATATTCGTCGTTAGGGTAACGTAATATCGAAATTTTCAATTCGTTCGCGATCCATTCGAATAACGTTACGATAAATTGCCGTTCGTCTACTACAATATCATATCGCGTGTTGCAAAGTTATTTCGTATTTTTGTAATTTGCAATCGCTTTATTTCGGTAATTTGCTTTGCTTACGTATCTAATGACGTTAATACAAAGTTGAACGTATCTATCGGTTCAACACAAGACGCGTATATATTTATATCCAATGTAACGTATAATTTATAACGTTACCTAAATTGAAAAATACATACTACTAACCCGCGCGCGTTTCGTTTCGAATCGAATTCGAGCAGTCAATATAGATTAAGCACAAATAACGAGTATTCATTTATAATAGAATTTGTATTTAACGAAAAGGTTAATTTAATTTTAACATCCGGTTGCTTTATATATTTATGTATAAAATAAGAAACGTAAAGCGATAAAATGAAATTGTGTCTTGTATATAGAGTCGTTTCATAACCATAACGAGAAATATAAGTATAACGATATACTAGTTCATAGTTTACCAACCGCTTTATAACGTATATAAACGATGTTTTTGGAATTTACTTCATTTCGCAAAATATATTGTCCAAAAAGAATAAAATTTCCGAAAATGTATTTAATATACATATTTGTATATATTAATTTTATATATATTGTTTATATATTATATATGTATTTTAAAGTGTTTAGAATAGTATTGAAAAATATAACGTAACTGTTTACTAGCCAATTCACCGGTAACACACACACACACACGAATTCTTCAATCAAGAAATTATAAGATGTCAAACGAACGCGAAACTTCGCTTTATCGACAAACATATAATACAATATAAAAAATTATCCGATACAAAATTATGGATATTCCATCGCAGTACACGTCATTTAGTTGTTTCTTTAAACTCTCGCGACATAGCTTATATAAATGTAAGTAACAATTTAATTACTTTAAACGGACTATAAGAACTAGATCGCACGCCTCACTGGCGAATTAGACAATTAAAACGCGTCCGGCTGACTCGTAAGAAATAATTCGTAATTTTTTATTTTACGAAAGTATTAGAATTCGATATTACAGTAAGTATAGCGGCAGTAAGAACGCGTCCGTCGAAAAAAAATTCGGGTTCTTTTTTAGACGGTTATTTTTTTAAAATAACGAACGCTTTTTAACGGAGATACAGTTCTAAACTACTCGTCATATCAAATTCCGCGTGCGCCTTAAAAGGACATTTTTAAATAGGAAAAGTACTCCGATTTCGTTGTGAAACGATAAAACGGACAATCGGTAAAAGATTTTATTATTATTACTTTTTTTACGTAACGTAAGTACACAATATGTGTATGTGTATGTGTGTGTGTGTGTGTGTGTGTGTGTGTGTGTGTGTGTGTGTGTGTGTGTGTGTGTGTGTGTGTGTGTGTGTGTGTGTGTGTTATACGAGACATGTGCTTTATGAATAACATGTACGAATTATTATTTCGTTTAGCGTATAGAGAGACGGTAAATTCTGACAGGCAGCTGGTAGGTACAATTTGGATTATTTCCGGTTCGAAAATTTCATCGTCGTTATTGTTATCGTCATTACGGTCATTACGATAACGCCGTTTACCTATTTATATTTACTGAAGGCGGTCGAGGTCTCGGCGTGAATAAAAAATGGACGCCGATCTCGCTCGGAACACATGGACGTAATAAATTTTGCCAAACTCTCCCCTCTGGCGTTTAGGTTTTTTTTTTTTTTTTTTTTTGGTTCGCTCTTGTAGGTTCTCTATCCCCCGTCTTATTCCATATAAATAAACACCGATCGCGTACAATATACTCGGAATTTCAATTAAACCGTCCATATCGATTGGATGTTTTCGAATGTTGACGCGAAAAAATAAATAGAGTGCAGCGATATATATATATATAGGTTTAAATTCAATCGCGATTGTACTTACAGGTCGTTTATTAAAAGCTTTTGAGTTTATATACACAATGTGATCACTTTTTGAAAACATCCCCTAATACAATATATTCTAAACGCCATATAAGTAATAAACGTACCGAGCGACGAGAATTTATATAAAATAATAATCATACGCCCCGCAGCTCTTATGTTTTATTAAAAAACGTTTGACGTTTTTGTATTCCGTTGTTATTTGTTCTAAAGAAATTGGCGTTATACTTGCCCCTGCAACGCGTAATAACTCTTTTGCTCTTTACATACCTTTAGAGTACGCACCAAGCGTATCGATATGGACGCGCGACGATTTAACAATTATTTGTCGCCGTCTCGACAAGAGTGTAAGGCCAATTGGACGCGAAACGTATTCGTCTCTGTACATTTCGTCGCTAGACTTACGTCCGTATGTTTTCTATATATATTGTTATTTTAAAACTTTATACTCGGTTCGGACCAAATAGGGCAGGTAATAGATACTCGCTAGTATCTTTAGAATTTTGTCCGAAAGGTGTGTGTGTGTGTGTGTGTGTGTGTAGTCGGCAAGTTCGAGAAACTTAGTTGCATACGCCTATTCTGCGGGAAGAATAAAAATGAATTACCGACGTTATTAGATTATTTCCAAGCGAATCAGATGGGAAAATTCGACAGAAACGTTAAATACGCGAAAGCTCGCGATATTTTATTGAAATTTGAAATTGTTTTGACACCTCCCCGGGACGAATAATTGTGGTCCGATGGCCGATTTAACTCGATTTTAAACTTGAATCGTCCAAATACTACTACTATTATTAAAATATTGTAAAAAAAGGCGGAACGAACGGGACAAATCGAATAATCGCGATCGATTCATATACGTAATAAATATCGAAACGTTAACGCCCGCTCGAATGTCTACGTTCATATATATTCGTAATTTTTATTATTATATGGCATTTTTAAAATAATTCCATATTGAAATGCACGCCGTACGTAAATATTGTCGAAATCTTATTAAAAAAATTACGTAACGTGATTAATTCGTAAAGCGATGGATTCGAGTCGCGATTAACAATTGGCGCGCATTCCAGAAATAAGCGTTCGCGGAAAAACTTTATGTAAAGTACGCGTTTCTACTAAACCGTCGTCATCGGATACATCGATGGAATTTTTTATCGATACGCCGCGGATTTGCTCAAGCATTCGCACACACGCGATCAATGTCGATCTCGGAAAAATTCGAGTACAAAATGGTCCGGGAAAATCGTAAACATTAAGTAAATCGTTCGTTTCGTTTAATACGGCCGCGTATTTAACGTTCAAATCGCCGGAGAAAGAATTAATTTCCGATAAAACGTAATTTCAAATAATTTCGTAGGTATTCGTGTAAAATTATTGGAATAATAAATTATTCGCCGTGCTTATACGGATATGCGAAAACAAAAACCGAAACAACGCGGCGTCTATTTTACATGGAAAAAATAAAGATATAAATATCATTATACAATGGGACGTTGTTCGAAAAAAAAATGGTATAATAAATAATAAAAACGAAAGTAAAAACTTTTACCTTTGTTTGGGTCGAATGATAATTAAAAAATATAAAATACGATACGAATAATAATTCCACACTTACGGTCCGAAATGACGATACTGCGACGATATCGATTAATCTAAATCCTTTTCTTAAAAGTTCATCTGAAACGTTAAACACGAAACAATTAGTAACTATTATCGCGCGCGCGAAATTTCGACAAAATGAATAAAACACGTTGAACGACAGAAATCGTCCCGTCCCGAGACGAATTTAAAATGAAACGTTTTAATAGCGTTACGGGCCAAAACGAATACGCGACGCGATTAAAATGTATTTTTATACTTCGTTGTCGTGCATCTATCGTAAAACATTTTACTTTCCGTTATTATACAAAATATACATATCGGTTGGTTTTTACAATTTTCTCTTAAAAACGTAACACGTTAAATTTGAATATTTAATATACACGTATGTATTATTTTATACCATTGCAACACACTCGAAATGCATCACGTAGCTACCTAACGATATATACCTACAAAAAAGTAATAGCGTTTGTGTTTTTTGGTTTTAGGGATGGTACCATTAAATTAGTCGCGCTTGTATACTAAATTGTTCTCATATCTCCAAGTTCGTAAATTACGAGTACGTATGCGCGTGTATGTGCGCGCGTTTTTTCTAATCTTTCGCGTAATTACAAAGGTTTAATCTCCGACGGATTAATATCTCAAAGTGGTTACGCAAATGGGTTTGGTATGTACGTACCGTATAGTTTCGTGTATCCCTGAACCGTTTAAGGTATTATGTGTACCCTAGGACGTGTAATTTCCCAGTCCGCAAATTTTCGTTATTTTTTTCGTTTCAAAAATAAAAGTACGCAATAGTTTTCGATTTGGATTCGTGTAATTTCAATTAACGGTGTTCAATTCCGAAAAAAAAATTGTAACAATTATAGAAATCGTTCTCGAAGTTAATTACGACGAGCGTTTAACGCGCATTAAAAGATAACGTTTCAACAGACGCAATTTCGACGTATCGAAATCTTAATACGTTAGTAACTAAATCGCAATAGAACCTACGTGCGCACTTAGAGCGGTACACTGAATATTGATAATCTCACAGTGGCATAATTAGCGAAATTCGTTCCGAGATACGTTCTACATTTTGTGTATTCATATTTCCCGGGGGAAATTACCTCCACCTATAGGTCCTCCCGACTTCTAATCATTTATCTATAATCGTAACGACGATTATAGAAATTGTTTAATTATGAATCGAGCGAGTTGTATCGAAAAGGGAATAAAATAACGATTTTCAAACGTTACCGTTCGTAAATCGTACTACGAAATTCGGACTTATGGATTTTCTTTCGAGAAAAAAGAAATATCGACAAAAGTCGAAAACGATCTCTGATCGCGAAACGTCTCGTCAGTGACGGCGGAAATCGAACGAACTAACCGAAAGAAAATCGCGGGCCATGTGACGCGACGGTTAGTAAATCTGAAAGTAGAGGCGGCCAACGAAACACCGCGTCGCTTTTACGTTTCGACGTCGCGTCGAAAGAAAGAGCGAAATTCGGAATTGATAACCGCGGACGCCACACGAGCTGTACAACAAATTGGTTATTCGAGCGCGTTCGACACTTTACTCGGAGTAAAGTTACTAAATTTTACTCTTTACTACCGTCCGAGGAGATTCTTATTCGTGTAAAACGAACCCGACGAACGCGCCGCGTTTATTTTCCCAGCAGCCGTTCTTACGTACTTACGCGAATTCGTCGTTGGGCGGACGAAATCTCCGGTTTCGGAATCGTCGAACGGGTACGAAACAACAGTAATTACAGGGGACACCGGCCGGCAACGTCGTCACCTTTCCCGTATTTCCGCGCCGGCGTTTCGCCGGGACGACCGACGACGTTTTCTAAACGCTTTCGATTACCAACGGGCCGATTCACGAGTACCTATTTAGTCCGCCGCGGACGGGGAAGCCCATTTCATTACGCGTCTGTGTAAAGAATACACTTGCCGCGATCGCGTATTTAAACATCGAACGAGTACTACTGTTGGTTAATTGCTTTTGCGATTCGTTCCATTACCGGAAGATATTTCAATTAAAATCCACGGGGAGCCGTTTTACTCGCGGGCACGTCTATCGGTGTATCTAAAGGGCGGGAATGCAACGAGAATCACCCCGCCGACGAACGACAATCGTCACGTTCGTTACGGTCACATTAAAAAAACGAGAGACACCGTGATAGTCGGTTGCGCGATTAGTTTTGCGCTCGACGAACGATGTTGAGCGTACGCCGTTACGGTTGGCGGGCGGCCATACGATAATTACGCGTCGTTAGGCGAAAACGGGAATTCGCCATCGACCAACACGAATTCGAGGACAATTTTCACGACGGATTCCCTTACGTCCGAGGAAAACGTACGGTGAAAAATTCGGACGACCACTAAGTATCTACTACACTCTCTTTGCCCAAAACATCCGATCCGATTGTTCTTTGTTTTGGTGTTCAATATCACATTATAATCGAATGATACGATACACAATTTTCGCGCGTTATTCCAACTGATACAACGGCACGATAAATCAGTATACGCGTAGGTTAGTTCGAATTAAATATCGGTAGACGGTGGCTGTAATTATTACTAATTAGTAGCGTATTATTGTGTGAAAAACGTCAGCTGACGACAATATCGATTTGTCGTTTTGTTTGGAAAATGTATGCCGTCGTCGTCGTTTAGTTTCTACGACGTGATTATATATATATAGTACCGTACGGTTACGATATAAATATCGTTCATAAACGCGTTTATTTATTACTATTTAGCGTCTCGTAAACTGAAAACCGTAACCACGTACGGCCGGACGGAAAACGCATTTTTTGGAAAATATCCGATCGTTTATGGGCGAACATTACGTATTAACAATACGTATCAATTTGTCATACCGTGGCGCACCACATATGTACGAGGGACATATTTTTGTTCGTATTATGTTATTTTACGCGCGTAAAACTACGTCGGTTTGATAATAATTCGAACGAATTATCCGTTTTTTCCACCTCCGGTCATATTTATAAATATACGTAAACTGTTATGGTCGCCTGACGCACAACCCAACCGCAAATGCGAAAATGAAAACACGTTTACACGGCTACGTAAAGCCGGGCGAGTATAATTCGGGGCTACGTTTCGCGGAACACATTCTTCCCACCGTCCGTGAAACTGTACACCGAATTGGAAAATGTTTGCAACGGAATCCGGTCAGTTGACACAGCCAAACGTCTCACCGCTCTAAATTCGCCCTCGTAACCGGTAATATTCGTACGTTACGCATTTCGTCGCGAAGCCTTCGCTACAATTATTTCGGGTTGTGACGCCGAAATCCGACGAGTTAATAATAACGAACTCGTCGTACCCGCCCGTCGATCGACCGTCACAAGTTACGCGTATACGCCCGTTACACTGTTATAACGTACGATTTATTTTTCGAAAACGAAATATTCGCTTTTTTGTTGAACCGGACGGACGAGAATACAAATGTAATCCGGTCCGCGATTCGTGAACGCAGAAACACGTAAAACTCGTTTTTCGCGAAAACGAGTTTACCAATGAAATTGCGCTGTACCTATCAGCGAGTAATTTGTTTTCGCCGAATTCCGTTCGTTTTTGACGAATACACACCAACGCGACAAATTGATATTCTCGACGATAACCGTAACGAGACGGTACGTACTCGTCATGCAAACGGCGAGTTAGACCCGTCGGAAAACAAAATTCGCGCACGTATGTTGTGTTTTCGGTTTGCAGTGGCCTTACATACACACAACACCGCGGCCGCGACGGCGCAATCGAATGTCCCCGCGGGACAGCACCGTTCTTAAACACCGCGCAATCGCGTACGTACATAAATATTATATCATCGTCACCAGACAAATATCGTATATTTACACTCGTTTATTACCGCGGCGCGCGTATCCTATATACCCGATATAGATAAGGTTATTTCCCAACCGAAAACGTGCTTAAACTTCGCCCGGAATCATAAACCGCGAATTATTAACCGGAGATTTCGTATTCGGAATATTTGCTTCGGTTAGCTGCGCCGCCGGCCGGCGAACCGCTATTTTTCGACTATTATCGGAGTCGCGGAGTGAGCCGTTACGACGTTCGGGTAAATACGTTTTGCGCGCCGGTGTCATCGTACGGACGGCGGTCGGTCGTTAAAAACGAACCGATAAATTGGGTCTTTAGATATCCGAATGGATTAACAACGGCCTAACGTTTAATGTCCTCGAGTTTGTCTCTCGATATGTCCAGATCAGCTTCGAAAGCCACTATTCCGAATAACGTCACTAACCGAAACGTTCACGAAACCGATTTGTATCTAAAAAGGTATCGTTCGCGTGTACGTGGGGTGTCCCGTCGTACGACGATGTATTTTACTCATATTGCGAACGATTACTGACCGATCTCTTACTACGGTAATAAAATTATATAACAATTATTAGTTCTAATCTGAACGGATTATTATCGTTTGGAACCTATTTTGCGTAATGGCCGTCGGTAATTAAGTGTCCGAAAAATTTACGGTTTCGTTTTAAATTATCGAATTCGTTTTCTGTATGATTTTTTAACGATTAGAATTAACTTTTTAACAACCGTAGCGACAAATATATAGTTACATTTATCGTGTCTGCAGCCAGACCTACGGTGATTTCTCAATAATTGTCGACATTTTTGAATCGTATCGACTTTATCGCGAAATCAATTTCATTGCGAAAACCAACACTCGCCCTAAGTAGATCGAAATATTACGTTAAAATTTATAAATTGTATAATACGTGTGAGTACAGTGATACATTTTGAATATGACCAATATAATCGTATGTCGAATGACGATGATACGTACTTTACACGTATTTGTAAATACGATTCCATTAACGATATTAGAAAAACATTATTCGTTTAAATTATTGAATTTTTAATAAAAAAATTAACGCGTATGAAAAAAACGCGAATATTTTCGCTACAGCGACATAAACTACTGCCGATACAGCGTAATAAATATAACGAATACGTAAAGATGTTAAGCCGCCACAGTATTGAACTTGTTTAGTCGATCGATTTTTGTATCGCGATAATTTACACTCGTTCCTTACTGAAGATTTATGCAGCGATTTCGTTTAAAACGGAATTACGAACGACGAGCCTATATTTTATAATCAATCGCCGCATTGTCGGATACGATTTTTTCGTACGATCCGTTCGCCCATTTTCGTTTTTAAACGTCGCGCGCGCGTATATAATCGAATTATTATACAGAGAAAACGGTATCTCGATTTTCGCCTTCAAACGGTGTTTAGCGTTTAACGGGATAGTAAATATTTTACGAAGAAAAGCCGTGTCGTCGAATGACTTTTAATTATTAATTTACTATATAACTATTAATTATTAATTTACGATGTTAACTACGATTTTATTGTTTCGTCAAAAGCGCGCTCGTGTTCTTATGTATATGTTTATGTACAGGTATGGACGAATTGGAAACAGAAATCGAGATTAATAAATTAATCGGGCGTGCCGAACACGTGAACGCGACACTGTAGAAAATCGTATCCAATTACGACGTAGTTAGTCGTTTCTCACGTTTCCCGAATTGCCGGGACGACGGCGTTTTACCAATATTTTCGGCCGACAACGAAACAATTTCTTTCGTTTCGACGATATATTTATCGTTTTTAATTTGTTACAATTTCTATCTTTTCCTATAGATGTAATATAAAAGTATATATTTATACGACGCGAATTTATCGATTTTTCAATAACGTAAGAATTTGCGCGCGTGTACGATTTATAATTTTTATTCCGAAAACCCGAACATTTTATATGAACTTCGCTATACACTTCGCAATTTCCATAATTAAACCGAATTATTTCTGATACATTTTTCCATAAAGTTTAAAATTACGTTAAAAATTAAATTTCGCGACGATAAATTTTGTTTAACTTTTATAATAAACTTTATATTGAAATACTCTAACGTACCCTACGGTGTTTGTATATATTATTTATAACCGAGTTACGGAATAAATAACGAACAATTTTCTAGTTTCGTCTCTATTATGTCAAAAATCCAAGGACGTTATATACTATTAGGAACGATCGTTATTTCAATATCTTTGGCGAATATTTTTAACTCGAAAAAATACCGTCCAGTACGGTATTTCAGTGAACGTACGATGTATTTAATAACGCCAATACTGAACTATACAGTTATAGTTTTGGAATAACGCCGACGATGTTCTCGTTTTCAAAATTGCTAATAGTTATAGGATTGTAGACGGAGACAACAAATTATGGCGGCGTGGCGTTTACTTAACGAATAATGTTCGTTCTTCTTAATACATAATACGGTGGTTATCAACTGGTGTACTAGGAACGTCGAAAGTGTGTTTTAAAAAACGTTTAAGAATCGCCGCTAGAAAAATAACCGAAATCGACTCGAACCTTTATTTTCGTGCGACTATTCTCTAGTACACAAGATGCGGACACTCGGATGCGGCGGACAATCGGGCACGGACAATTAGGTACGGATTATAAAACGCGAACATTTGAGAGAGGGTGAGGAGCCAGAAAATATTCGTCTAGCGAATTTTATATTTATAAAGAAAATTGTTATTTTTAATAGTCGACGTCAAAACTGGTTAAGTCGACTATATTTTTTTAAGTTAATATAAAAAAAAAATATGTATATATAAATTAAAAGTTACTTTTATTTTCCGTTTTATCTTAGAAAAAAAAAACGTCTTAACTTGGTTAAAAGCTAAAATTTAGGGATAAAAAGGATAACATTACGTAATAGTATTAAATTTATCTTGTGAAACACGGTTATTAAAGACGATTTGTTTGAAACAAAAAACTGTTTATTAACGTAAACACGAATTCGTCTAATTCCTTCACGTTTTCTACATTATACGTCCAATGTGTCGAATAAAAACGTGTCCTATTTCGTTTTCAATTACATCACGATTAGCCACCGTTTCTTTTAATAATTGCTAAAATTCATTTCACGACCAATAATCTCGCGACCTATTGTCGCCGAGACTAAATGTCAGCCCACGATAATATATATATATATTACGCGTTTGTTATGTACGTAAAACAATTATTATATTTAATTCGCGCGGAATTTCGTTCGTTTACTCGTGACTAAACCGAAGCCGTCGTTTTTCATATTCGTTCGTTCCGATTTGGCGAATTAATAAACGACGATTTTCGCGTATTGTCCTAACGCGAAACGACTCCGAGGAGGCGAAACGTCTACGAAATTCGGTGAATAAATTGGTCGGAGAAAATACGGCGATCCGTAGCTCTGTGTGTATGTGTGCACGGGTCGCGGGATAAAAATTCGTTTTAAGGGACGGCGCTGCTAAGTGGGGTGAAAACGGGTTTTTTGTAAGTACGTTACCGTGGAAACGGACTTAATTACGTTGGCGAAAAAATAATTACCAAACGTTTCTTGCCCCGTGACGTCTAATACGTGCCGCTGGTTTTCGAGATTATGTCGACAACGGTCCGGGTGTATTGTTTTCGAGAAGAATAAAACGGTTACGTGCGAAAATCGGCGAAAATCGTTCGGGTAGTTCTTACGGAACGGGGGTTGGGTTTCGCGACTATTACGTAACGCGTGGAAACGGGAAGCTGTTCGACCGTCGGCAACAGCCGACGAATACTCGACGTTCGGTCGTATCCGCACCGGTTAGGGGGCACGCGTCCGTTGAAGTCTCACGTTCGGGCGGGGCGCAAAAAGCGCGCTCTTCTCTGGCCGGCGGTTAACCGACCGACATCGTGTACACACGGCTCCGATTCCCTCGGCGTGACGTCAACGGGCGACCGCGTACGCGGTCCCTCCATACGGTATTCACGTAGCGGCGGTTATATCGTTTATAACCTAGGCGTGTATATATAATGTAGTACGTATTACAGTAACGCTGGCTCGGCGCGTATAAAAACTTTACCGTACACCGTCAACTTTACAGGGTCCCCGAAGTTGTACGCGTTACGAAAACACGCCATTGTAATTAAAACCCCGGCAGTTTACAAACTCTACCGTGTATATTTATTTATACGTACGGTCCGCCTCGTCGCGAGCTCTTTGGAAACATTACCCGTCCACCGGCCCGTCGACCCATCCTCCGTCCGCGCGCGTTATTATTATTATTATTATTATTATTCGTTATTACGTTATATACGTTAAATTATATTTTAGTATTCTCGCTGATGATATATAATGACGGTCGCACAAGCGCGACCACCCCGTCCGACGTTAAACTCGCGCGCGTCTTGTAGTTGATCTCGCCGCTAACGACTAATTTAATCGCGCCCGTGTACACAGACGTGTTAAAACATTTGTCGTGTATCATACATAATTTAATGATACGTATTATTAACCCTTTTACATAATTCATATATATATATACGTGAGTTTCGTGTTGTTCGGGTCGGGTCGGTTGTTGGCGCTGAAGACGACCAACCACCGGGTGACGACGGTACACTCGGCGCTTGACACGCGACTTACGATTTTCGTTCGCTGGTTTTCGTTTTCGAACAAATTCGTCGACGTTTAATAACGCCGCCGTCCGTCTTAATTCGCCGAACGTAATATTTGGACGGTCACCGCGGGCTCCTCTCGACGTACGTTCTTATCCAATACGATCGGATTGACGAATCTAGAAGCCAAATGAACTATTTAAACGCCCGTAAAATATATCCGTCGATTTTCGTCGATTCCGTTTGTCGACAGTTCGCGCGTCGACGGTTTCATTTAAACTCGGGAAAGTTCGCAATTTTCAAATCAATACGAAAGAACGTTTAAACAAATCGATAAACGAATCGAACAAAATACAAACTAAATACAATTCGTTGCCGGAAGTTGGATCATCCGAGCGCATATTCTACACAGAAAAGTGTCCGCAGACAAAAGGACGCGCGATTGTAAAAGCAACACACATTATCCGTTCGGGATCCTAAAATATGTAAACATTTTTTTTTTTTTTTTGGTTTAAAACTCCGCGCCCGTAAAATTGACGTAATTCGTTCGGTTGTGCGGGATACACACAGACCACGTTTTGAATCGTTAATGTGGAAATCGACGAACGAAATAGACGGACATCGTGAGACGGGACAACTCCCCCCCCCCGGGTGTGTTTAAAAAGCAAATAAACAAATAAATCACCAACGTAACGAGTATATTACGCGGCGCAGTAGTTGCCGCAACGGCACGCGACGACAACTTCTTATAGGATTCTGGACGATTCCGAAAATTCGGTCACGGAAAACTTCGGTAAAACAAAAAACAAAACAAAAAACACGGGCCCTTTTTCCGGTCCGACGGACGTACAACTCGAAACGGCGAACTCGCGTAACGCTTAATTTATACATCCGAAGCCGGTCCGTGTCCGCCCACTCGTATTTTATATAATATTAGAGTTCGTTTCGTGCGCGCACGCGCGCGCGTGTGTGTATACAGACACACACACACACACACACGTCTCGATCGCCGTCGAATAATCTTAAACTCCCGTTCGCGCTATAATAACGTACTTAAATCGTAAATTCCGCGACACGTTTTTCTCGTTAATTATAATACGATGATAACATTTTCTTAATCAAAACAATACGCGCGTACCATAAACGTATAAAGGAATTATTAAAGAAAACACCGTTTATCAACGTTATTATACTTCGCATAATCGTTTGAACGTTCCGCGTGTAGTAATAATAACGAGCGTCGACTTTTTGTTTACGATGTATACAATACACACGAAACGCGTATTTAAATTTCAATATCCGGAATACGCGTTAAATCCGCGATAACGTAATAGTTAATAATCGTAACGCGAGGGATCCGGGAATGTTTATGCGATAAACTGCCCCTAATTATACGCGAGCGCCGCTTACAAGAATAACGAAATCCACGCTCGAGGCCTATACATACAAACAGCGCGTGGGTGCGTGGTGAACGCGTTTTCGAAGACGCCCATGTTGCGTTTACGGGCGACTATTAAATATTTAACGCCGGTGGGTACGATGTTTGCGGAATAGCATAGGGACCGCGTCGGCCGGGCGAAGTGCAAACACCGAATCGATCAATCAAAGCACGGGGAGGGGGGAACCGGGCGCGGTCCCCGGGATACCCGGTCGGTTTGCCGTCGAATGAACGTCATAAACGTACTAAAAAGGAATCGAACTCTCGAACTATTATTAATCGATAAGTCGTAAAACTTTACCGTCCCGGGAAAGCGTACGCGCGTCGGAAATTGTTTTCACGAATTTCGCGGACGAAAACGAGGAACACCTAGGACGACGAGTGGCGTGGTCCGAACGGCGTGAAAACGGAAAACGCCGAAAAGACGTATGTACGATGCGGACACGTGCGTCTCGTTTTAACGACGACGACGAATACACGCACGACAAAATCGTCTTTATAAATATATAAAACGTTTTCGTTTGCGCGTAGTCGTCGTCGCGATCCGTTTTTAATTAAACCGACCGTTTGAAGTGGACGTTATCGCCGAGACCCGAGTTGGTCGCGGTGAAAAAATTTTGAAAAGACCACGAACGAATGGGAAATATACGAAAAAAAACCCCTACGACGGGTCCCGAAACGCCGAAACGATTAATTAATTACGAACGAATTACGCGTATATCGGACGCGTGGACGATACAGTCAACGGCGTTGTTTTCCGTCGTCCACGCGCGAAACCAAGGACAACGGCGGCGGCGATGGTGGTCAGGTCTAAAACGTCACCCGACCTGGTCGACTTGCCGAACGGAATATCGTAATCGCACCCCCTCTCGTTAGTGAGGAGATGGCTCGAACTTAGTTCGGCCGATTAAAAACCGCGGACCAACGTATGTAACGTATTCATGGCGCGCACCGATCGCATGTACGATAATCGCCGATCGAATAAACGGATATTTCGATTGAAATCGCGAGCGTTCGCCTAGTAATCACGCGTCTCGTCGTCGTCGTCGAAAACCGTTCCCGACACACCGTCGTAACAAAAATAGTAATATCGTTTCGCGAAAATACGTGTTAAAACATACTGGACATAGTGAAAACGTCGATTACTCTTCCTATCGCCTTAATCGCGAAAATCGTTCCGTAATAATAAATAAACGTTCACGATAATATGCAAATATTTGTAACGATTGACGGATAATTTGCTCGAGTTACGCGAAGTATCTAGAAAATCCCTGTATATATCCTACCTGATCAGTCGTGTACTTAGACCTGAATTTCGGAGGGGGGTGGTGGTTAATTTTTAAATAAATAAATCGGATAACCCTAACGAAACAAGACGCATTATAAACTTTAATAGATTATTAATTTTTAATGAACACGTTATACCGTTTTATAACGTGTGTTGAAGTTTAAAAATATTTTGGTTTTTCGCTATTATTGACTAAAAATATACGTCTCGTAAGAAATTCGTTTTTCTTAAAAATTTTCGAGGAGGAGGGGATTATCACCAAACTCTCCCCCCCAGTTAATACGCCACTGTACGTGATTCGAAAATTGTCGTCAGTCTGCTGCACGAACTCGAGTCCTTAAACTCCTCCTAAACTCGGCGAAGCGAATAAACCGTTACGAAATCGGAAATATATGTCTATGGATAACGCGAACGAAATATTGACGAACTAAATTCGTTTTTAGGAAAATACGCGCGACTAACGTACAGAAAACGGTGTCGTTGCGTGTAACGAATCAAGAGCCTTCATAATAATGTGTTGACAAAAAAGCGACATAAACGGTGAAGAAAATGAACGGTGAAAAGGCGTCCGATAATACGACGGCGACTAAACTCGCCAAGTACAATAAAGGTTATGGGTACGTTTATTTCACGTTATCCATTATTTCTAGCGATTCATTTTGTGGATTCGAACTTACGCGACTAACAATTGAAAAACTAGAAAAATCACGCGTTTCGTTTAAAATAATAACTCGGATCTTACTTAATAACGAAACGCTTATTGTTTCGATAATCAAATTACCTAATTAATTATACGGAATATTATTTATGACTGTAACGTGAAACTATAACGGGCATATTACGACGAACGATATTGCTGATTGTCAGGAAGGGCGAATATTATAATTAGAAAACGGATTTATTGGTCTTTAATACTTTGAAATATAATGGATGTATGAACTTATAAAACCGTAAAAGACTACTATTTCATAAAACAAACCCTCCGGTAAATTAAGTGCGAAAAATGCTCGAATATAAAAAAATACTCCGTATATCTCTCGAAATTCGCGTTTGCACGCTAAGTAATTATTTTACGTGACGATTTTTTCAGTACGTTCCTTCGTACGAAACGTTTTATAATTAAAATGGAACGTTCCCGTTTCGAAAATTATTTCCGTCGCTACAGGACGTCTTTAAGCGACAAAAAAAAAAGAGCTCGACGAATTTAAATAGTGTAGTATTCGGATAAGCTTAATCGTTTTTAATTTACTACGCGGAATTCGAGGATAAAAATGGACCACCACGCGTACATCAAAATCACTATATTTATGTTTGTACGTTTTCGGTAATATCGACAACCCGATTGTACTTTTAAACGCGTACGGTCGGTGAAATAAAGCGCGTAGGCGTATATTACTAACGAATAACGCCACGAAAATATGCCGAACGAAGTGTTACGAATAAATATCGTATACGGACCGTATATTCCGATATAAAAGAAATCGGCTTAACACTCTCTAATCACGAACATACGCCGCGATGAATCGTTGTCCGCGACGTGTCGTCCGCGTTCTATGTACACCGGCGGTCGGGTTGCATAATAAATCGACAAGTACGCGCGAACGTCCGCCGAATATCCTCCGCTGTTCCCGCGTAACTGCGTAAAAAATTGAAATCGATACGTAACGACGAATACAACGTAATTTCATATCTCGAACGATATAAATTATCGCGGCGCGTCTCCTAAGGATTCGGCCCACACGTCGTCGCCGTGATCTCTTTCCGATTGACACGGAGATAACACGCGAAACACACACTCAAGTTGTTATCTTCAACCTATACACAGCGAACGTGTTTCTTATTATACAACGGATATACGATACTCGATATATATATATATGTGTGTGTGTGTGTGTGTGTGTGTATCGACTGTATCGTAAATTTCCGCGTATTTTACAGATCGGATTCGGAGACTCCTCTATCGACGCTTACGCGTATATAGCGAAACTCGAATTTCAAATTTCCACAACGCAGTAAAGTGGATATTCGAGAACGCGCGTTTATATATGTATATATCGTCACGTACTTATCGGGGCCGTGCGTGGGGTATTGCACGTGAAAACTATCGTCGTCTCGTGAACGGTATTAAATAGGATATATTACGTACGCGCGTGTAATATACGGAAGATAAAACGCAAATAATACGCGTAAACGGTTTATAAACTACAGGAGACAGACAGTGGTGCGCGCGCACATCATCCATCCATACGAACGTGTAATAAAAATACGATGGTCGATACGTATTAACGAGTCTAGGAACATTGACGAAGTAAGAGTTAAAACGTTTACCGTGTTTGCGTCGAGTACATTGACGCGGTAACCGTTAGTTTTAATTATTTTCGCGAACAATTATCGGAAATCCCGTTTGATCGGCAATATGGCGCGGCGACCAACTTCAGTCGCTACCGTGTTTGGTGGCGTAAACGTAATACTCTAACAGGTAGTGTCGACGACTATGTACAACGTTTCTATGTCGTGGTCGAAGCTAATTCGAATTTAAACGTTAATTACGAAAATTGCCGCCGAGTAAAGTTACGTTTTCGTAGTTCAAAACAAATATTAAAAACTTTTAACTCCAATCGTATATCCCGACGTTATCTTAATTTAACCGATTAAAAAAATTATTCAACTTTCGGCCATTCTAGTTACGTGCACACGACGATAATAATTACAAATCGCTACGATTGTTTGGTCACCGTGACGTATGTAAACCGGCCGTTATGGGTTCTCGTTTATGGCTAGCCGGTAAACGAGAGGGAATCCATTTTTGTTATATACGTAAATACATTTTCGAAATTCAGATAGGTAACGATAATTTCGATAAAAAAAATCAACGTGTTAGGTATTTTTTATACGGATTTGCGAAGGTTACTCCGCGTATATCCACGAAATGAAAATGAAATTCGGACACGTCGTATCCAACGACGACTAGTTTGAAAATAACGACGTCGAAATGACCGACGAAATTGTCGGACGAACGTTGTGAAAATAAAATAGGAAAACGATCGCCGAAAAATGTAGACGCACGTAGACTTTAACGTGGTTTTTGTAATCGGAAAATAATTAAATTTTATTAAATTCGATCGATTTAACGATTCACGACGTCGTTCGAACGATCGACGGCCCATCGGAATTAGGCGAAAAGTTAAAAGGATTAGGACGGTAATATTTGTTTTCGACGGGCGAGTGTATTACCCCGTCGGGCTTCACGCTACGGTGCCCGGACGATAATACGTTTAACGCACACGGCATACATAATAATAATAATAATAATAATTTAACCGTCGCCTATCATATAATCCGTCGTCGTCGTCGTCGTCGCCGCTGCTAAACGTGCTAATCGTCTCTGTCTGACACGGTTTTTGGACACGTCTCTCGAGCGATGTTAACGTCTAACGAAAACAACTTCACACACCCACATGTATGTAGTAGTTAACAGATGAGTCTGTTGTAGTAGTAGTAATCTGTTCGCATATTATATTATAATTCGATATATATATATATATATTAAACGTTCACGCGTGGAAAACGGTACGTATACCGACGTCGGTTTTAGAGACGAATATACAGTGAATAATTTCGACGGGGTTGCCCGTGAGGTACAGAACTCCGGCCGATTTTAATTAATGCAATCAAAATATGATAATTTATTCTGGCGTATCCTCAACATTGCGCCGTCGTCATCCTATATATATATATATATATATATATATATATATATAATTGTACTCGGTGTCTTCCGGTGGGATCAAGTCCTTCTGTTCGTGATTTAATGATTTCCCGTCGATACGAAATTATTTCGGATCGACGTCGCGTACCACGATAATACATTACGATTATTGTCCCGGTTGCGCGATATTCGCGCTCCGTAATCTCCCGCACCCACGCGGTCTATCGTCGTCGTCTATTAAATACCGTTCGCGTAAACGACAAATGGGAACGAGAACGAAATACTGTATAATTGTTTTCCTTTTTTTTGGAAATTCCGCGACGAACGCGCCGTCGCTTTTACGAGCGCTTTTTCCCGTTTCATGGACCGGATACTTTCCAATGGTGAAACGTATCTAGATGGCCAGGCGGACAAGTGTTTCCGTCTTCTCGATTAGTCCCCTCGGGAAAACGAATCCGGATACGCGCTCTTTTTAATGTATTTCAGGTCCGAAAATGTACTACAGAATTACACGCGTAATATTTCGACAGCGGTTAAAAAATCGTTTGCCGGCAACCGTTTGCACGTGTGTGAAGTTCGAATTCCGAAAAACTACAAACAAATGTCCTAATTTTGACAACTACTCGAAATATAGACGATAAAACGACGCAATCGTCAATAAACGAAATCGCGCCCGAGAGTTTTTCCTCGTAAACATAGTTCCGTTTCGAATATTGTTTTTAAATTCGTATTATGTATCCCTAGGTTTTCTAATTGTATTCATTAGAAAATCGTATAGATTCGTCGCGTTAACAGCAATACTACTTCGAACTTGTAAAAAATATATTATTATAAATTCAACTTGAAAGTATCGACGCCCTTTAGGATTTCTAAGTATCAGGGCAAAGGAATGTTACTAGTCTTTACTTTGTAGTAGTTGTAATTTTAATTCGTTCTTAAAAATGGAATAAGATCGAGCGTTTCTAATTTAAGAAATACGCGTAATATTTTATTATATACGTTTAAAAGTATTTGATTAACAGACGAACGTTATTATTTCCATCAATAATACTTTTGTAGATATAACAAAAATATAAAAAAAGTTCGGGTAGATTATCGATTTATTATTTATCAAAAACGGGTAGCGAGACACGTGTGCCGTAGATGTCGGCTCAAGTGGGACACGTAGAGATTCTAGGGTTAATATTTTGAAAACGTCGATAAATCATTGTGTTCGAAAAACGATTTTGAACGACGCTATTGGTTTATTAAGAACTCGTAAAGTAGATAAATAATGTTAACGTTATAAGTTAATATACGCGTATGTTACGTTTGAGCTTCACAAAAAGTGACGATCATTTTCTCCTTCAGAAAATCTTCCTCGAAACTTCAACAATTTTAACGAGTTTTTTTTTTGCAATTTTCGAGTTGTTTTTAATTACGCTCGAGGAAACTACCGAGATCCGGGGAAAACGTAAAAACTTGTCAATTAGAGTACCAACTAGAAACAATTTAACAATTTGCTACCGAGACGAAACGCACGTCAAAACCGTCCAGGCATTTTTTCCACACAATGAAATGTTCGCGAACAAAATAATTTTTTTTCGTTAAAACACGCCACATCGTTGTAAATCAACACATTCTTCGCATCACTACCGAGTATCTATTAGTAATATGTTATTTTACACGCGTTACGTATTTCGCAATTTTTATCACTATGTTTGCGGTTCATATACGAATGTTCATGTGTATTTCGTTTTCCTCGTGTCGATTGAAAATTAAATAATAATAATGTCCGCGTTGGGAAGTCTTTTTTTAAATCATAGTGTATATATATATATTTAGTAAATTCCGAGTTCGAAGCTTGTTAGATAAATAACACGTATAGTGATCATATATAACGCCAACGACGGACGGACGTCGGGATGTTTTTTCAATTTTGCCGGTATCAGACGAGATTAGTATAACCACGGGAGACCCTAAACGTGCATAGGTTACGAACCAAGTCGCGAATACGAACGAAAATGTATAAAACAATAATAAAAATACTTTTTCGGCCCGAGATACGCGTGCCCTCCCATTTACCGAAAACGGTCCTGTATATCGTCGTTACGATTATTTTGATTTGTGTACGAAAGAAGAAAAACGGGTTCGGGTGATGTACGTAATAGTAAAAACGTGATCGCAGCGCACTGCAGGTCATCTGTTGCACCTGTACCGAACGGTTATATATTATTGTCCGTTTTAAAAGGTTACAATTGTGTTATAACTCCGTCAAAAGCATCTCAACATCTGCGCTCGACGACGGCCGTGCTGCCAAACACGTTATAATATTACACCGTTCTAAACGCGCTATTTGATTATAAATACGGCGAGTGGAACGACGTCGTACGTATTTTTAAGTAAAGAATTGACCGTTCGTAATAATATTACAACGTTACGTGTACGCGTACGTCGTACGCTACGACTATACATATAATAACGTACGCGGAATATTTGGAAATAGTTTAACGTAAGGTCGCGTCGAACAACAAACAAAAAATTATTCGATAATATTTTATCGACGGAAAATGCTTTGAATAAATCATTTTTGTAAATAAATTATCCGCTTATGGACGGAGAACGAAATGTCCGTCAGAAAATATTTAAGCGATTTACATATTTATTTAGTTTCGATATCAAAAAGATTAAGTTGACTTCGTATAATGAAATTCTATATATATATAGATATAGATATTTATTTATTTATACGTTTCTTCATAAAATTAACCGTCCGATATTATATATATTTAAACGTAGCTATCAAACTCGCTCGTGCAATTTATGTGTCGATATTTTTTTAATTAAATATTTGTAAACAACGCGCTTTAAAAAAAAATGCAATTATTATTGCATTTATTATTATTGCAATAATTATTATTGATAGATATATTAGAATGCGGGAACGGAACGTTATTAAAGCGAAATAAGTTTGTTCAATAACGAACATATAAACGAAATATGTAACGTAATCGATCGAAACTGACGCCGCGTTTTTTTTATGTACGATTATTTACAAAATATACGAAAACGAATAACATTTTCGACGTAAAGTTGTTGAAACTTTTGCGCAATATGTTGCGAACGAAGCGAAAATTAACCGGACACTCGCTCAGACAGATCCAAAGAAGATTGTGTAACGACTAGTAGGTATTTGAAGTACAGTTGAACAACGTAAAGGCAACATATTTTTCGTATTACGATATTGGACTAAGAGCGGAACAATATAATCGTAAGGTAGGAATACACTCGACAGGAGCACGTAGATTTTACGAAAAATGAGAATTTTTTTTAATATCGTTCCGAACTCGCGTTTTATTAATATAACGAACAACCGTAATAGAAATGTCTAATCAATTATATAGATAGACGGCCGAACGACTGTCGGTGACGTATGCGGACGAACAAGCGATATATTATCTGGACGAAACGGCGGTGGGTGTTCGGTATAGTATGTTCCATTGGCCACCCCGACAAAAGACCACAAACGGATGGCTTATCCCGTCGTCTCGTGTCCTCGTTTAAGTCACCTACAGGCACACGGGATATCTAATCGAATATCGAACAGTGGTGGGGACGGACGTGGAGAATGTTAAAGGGCGAACAGTACGAGACGAAAAAAAAAGAAAAGCGCAACGGTCGACCAACCGACGAATGAAAATAACCGGCGAGTAAAATTGAACGTTTTGGTCAGGGGATATGTGTGTGCGCGCGTGTGTGTGAATAAGAAAAAATTAAAACGCTCGACGAAACGAAAGTAGTCTCGTAAACGATAATTTTTAAAATGTTCGATTTATGTAAAAAGACAACGTCGCGTCGAACAGTTTGTTTCTAATTGACGCGCGTTCCGAATGGTAAAGATTTGAAAACAATCAGACACGTTATAAAACCAAAATCGCCTGTTCTATAGACTGTAACCGTCATAAAAATATAACGATAATGATTATATAGTCGACAATCGTGTATACCGGGCGTACGTAGACCGAGCGCCGAACAAAAAGTGGTAAATCGAGTGTCGGTTAATTCGGTTCTAGTAGACGGATAGAAATATTCGTATTGGGTCGAAGGAGGAGGCCGTATTATTAACGGCAGTTACTTGAGGAGTTCTCTTCGAAGGAGGGTAACTGCAGATAAGTTGCCGTCGAATAATAGACCAAAATGTTTTACCACTGTTGAGTGTGGAACGAATGTTGTACGTTATATGGAGACAGATAACGGCAGACAATAATGAGAGGACTCGATTTCGTTAATTTTAATTTTCTATATTTCACCGCGTTATCGTGTTGAGACGAATTACAAGTAATCAACCGACTATAATAATCGGGTTCGGTCTGGACGTAATAATCGTACGTTATGCGTTAAACGTTACAAACTCGCCGGTTTAAAAATAATTTTAAAAAAAAAATTGTTTTTCGGAGACTTTTCAGCTGAGCTCTACGTGCTTTTCGTAGGGAAAGTAGGCTCGAGTATTTTCCGTAGATTGTTTACTAAATTTCGGTTCTTCTTGCTCTCAATTTACTTGTACGTTTTAAAATGAAACTAGACATACCCGCGTTTTTCTTAATTTTTCGACAAGATTCTATTTGATAAAAATTAATAATCGAAACAAACGACTTGTTACTCAATTCTTTTTCGTTTTTATTTTATTATTGTTTGTTTCTTTTTTAATAACGAGTATTATTCGACAAGAATTAATAAACGAAAACCGATATTCGAATACGCGTATTTCGAAAAGCTAACAGAGTAGTAACCGATAGGTGTTTGACGAATACATTTATTCGTGAACTTTACGAGACCGTAAAAAAACAATGTATCGTTATTATTTATAACGACGGGAAATTCGGAAAAATTAAACGGGCTGGTTTTTTGTTCGTGGCGGAAAAACGAAATAATCGTATAACGAAAAAAAAACGAATCGAACGACAATAGGCGAGAAACGATACGATAATAAACAGACCGGAAAATTAACACGACCTAATTGGATCAATGCGTTGTCCGGTGTATGCGCGCGCGCGCGTATATATATTTAAATTATGATTTGTGGCCTCGCGTAGCAACGCGCGTTTTATATGTTTATACGTGTGTGTGTGTGTGTGTCTATATTTTTTGTTTGATTTATATTTTATTATTATTTTTGTTGGTTATAATGTAACCCGGGGGAATTAAAAAAAAGAACGCGTCGTAATATTATGCATAAACCATATCCGCGAGTATATATTTATATATATTATACAGTGGCTTACTGATTTTATACGGATGTGTTTTAAACATTTGTCCTTCGTTTCGCTATATCCGCTCGACCCGAACGACCATCATTCCTCATCATCGGACGGCGTCGATACGCTAATATTATTATTATTATCATCCGTATAAATACGCGTCCATCAATCGAATAAAACGCGTCTAAATCGGCTACGCGTTGGACAATCCGTCGTTTGTGTCTCGTCGGAAGCCTGACCGACACAGTCTGGTCGTAGGTGTACAATTTTCGTCTTAATTTACGAAGTAAACTTAGTGCTAGCCGCCATACACGGACAACTGTATACGTGAAACGACGTACGACGATACCGAGTAACGTTATTAGTAAACGTGAATCGTCTCTTTTTTTTTTTTGTTCAACGATTGTCCCGAGCGGCTTAAGAATTATCGTTTATTTACGAACGCGGTTCACGCTACAATAAACGAATGTGATAACAATCGAAATATTCATATTTCACGCGAAGGGTATCTAACTCCGATCGTGTTTTTCTTGTTATTATTATTTATTCGATATTTACACTAACGTCGTTGGAGACGGCAAATTACATGTTTCTAATGTGTCACCACTGTAAAATACGATTAGTGTCCGTTTAAAAATACGTCAAATTATTTCGGTGAAAATGATTTAAAAATCTTCGAAAACCTATCCGATTTTATTGTATTTTCTTTACGTTCGTTCCCTATTCCTCGCCACTCACAAATGCCACTTCGACCCGAATGTAAATTAATTGATATTTTGTCGATTAGTTGGCTCACTTTGGGTTTGTCAACCTCGCTAAATTCTAATAATATTATTTTTTCGAAAATATGTTTTCCCGGTATGCGCGGTCTTCTCGTAACGCCGTTTCAAAGTTTCCACGTTTATCCCGACACCGTTTATTCGAGTATAACGGCTTGATACATAACACGAGAACGTGGGGAACTGAAATAGTGGATCATCGTTGACACGGGGAAAATCCTATTTGTTGAAATCCAATTTACGAATAAAGTCGTAGAAGTCCTTCGGTCACGATCGGCCGTCCAATATCCAAACAGATGAAATTACTCGTTACGCTTGTCGGACAGCATTTTTCAATATTACTCTGGGTCGTCTCGTTTTCGTCCTTTTACGTCTATTAATCAATAATAACGTTTGTGTACGTCGTCAACGTATATCGTGTAATTTTATTGAACGAGATACGATAATATGTACGGCGTTTGATATCAATTTTTT
Source organism: Geopemphigus sp. TES_GeoC_2020 (assembly GCA_025469175.1). Lineage (NCBI taxonomy): Eukaryota > Metazoa > Arthropoda > Insecta > Hemiptera > Aphididae > Geopemphigus > Geopemphigus sp. TES_GeoC_2020. The sequence goes on along the minus strand of JAIPRN010000909.1, from coordinate 10,379 downwards.
ACGCGAACGATCGTTTTTAGTTATTGGGAATAGTTTTCAAGTTTTAACTTTTCGATCGCTACGAAAAAACAAATTATAAAACACAATATTCGCCACGATACTTATTTCGATTTTCACAAATATGACGATCTGGATTTCACCGTTTAACGGTAAATGTTACCAATAGACGCTATTTGGTAAGTGCTCGACGCTCTCGAATAAATCCCGACGATAGTTTAATTGCTCCACGTAAGTAAACGGAAAACGGTAATACAGTATTTTAAGTTGTAGCTAACCGAATATGTTATCGTCTACGTGCGTATTAACTGAGCGGAGTGAATAAATATTTCGAGCGGTAGATTTAGAAATTGTGACGTCGATTTTAAAAATTCGAGCAACGAAGACGGTTTTTTGTTTGTTTATATAGTAGGACGGGAAGAGAAATAAAAATTGCGTACACGTCAACAAACACTTTGGATTTACCTCGGGACATTCGGACGAGCATTTTCGTTTTTATTCGATCGATTTTTTCTATAAAAATAAACTCCAAACTAGCGGGCTTATTTTTTTTTTTTTGTTAAAAAATATTCCTTTTAATTTAATCCGAATCGTCTCGTCCGTTCCGTCCGTTATTTCGACGCGTGACTAGCCACGTAGCCGCGTGATATTAAATTTTCGACCGTGCAACGGCGACTGGGCGATACGGTTTATTTGTATAAATATATATGCCGGAACTGTGATCGTGAAAAAGTCACGACCAGAAATCGTTTTCGGGACTTGTGTGTGTCCTTAGGGACGAAGCGATTGTGTTATTTGGTAGTATTCCGCATCTATATTGTCAATAAAACCTAAGTAAACGTGTCTCTAGTAACAATATATAATGATTCCTCGGATTCAACCCGGTCGTTGATCGCGAATATTATTTTGGTTAACGTCGCATTATCGGTAGCGAATAATCTACGAATACGTTAATTCCAGTCGACGTTCTATTGTCAACAACCGAAACGCCTTTCCACACTAAATACGTCGGCGTACTATAATTTTTTGAATTCTACGTATTTAAAAAATACGAGTCCACACGCTGAATACGTCGCGTCAACGTATAATTGCCATCGATTGAACGCGTCAACGTATCGGAATCGCTGAAGGTGAATCTTTTCAAATATTGTATATTAATACCGAATCGATTTTGGTTATCTACGAAGGTGTTGAAACATCGATATTGTTCGATACGTACTCTCTTTAATTCTCCGTTATCAAATTGAGATTATGGAACTGACCCGAATTCTCGGTTTTTATTTTCTAACGTATTTCTTCGTTTTCTTCTTATCAATAATAATAACGCCAATGTTCGTTTAAAGTGCGTAGATAACGTCGTATTTATAGGTATTTATTATATAAACGCGCTTGGCTAAACTTAAAAAATGGAACACTACTATCATTATTCCATTCAGAAACACGGTTAGGTTATAAAGTATTACCGATATAAAACTTTTAGCGGCGGATAACCGACAAACGTATTTAACGTGAGACTCACACGTTCGTCGCGTCGAACGGCATACGTTTGACGAAAACGACCGACGTATTTAATATGGGGAGGCCTTAGGACGATTGGTAGACGCTCGGTGCCGAAATACGAGACCAAACGAGATCATTATCCGTTTTCGGTCACGCTATGAATAATACCGTTGTTTTGACGAAACCGAAAATGTCGTGTCGGACGATTTCCGCTGGAATTTAGATGAAAACAAAGAGAAACGGTAGACGACAATGATTGTTTAAACGATAGCGCGATCGGTAAGCGAATGCGAAATGTGTCGGACGATCCTGGTTCGAATTCCTGCGGCGAATACTTTAACGTTAACGAGATAACGTGGTAAGGCGACGTTTTTGACTCTGGTCGTAGCGCGACGAACAAAAAACAAAAAAACCGTAATATATTTTCCTGACCTAACGTTTATAGCGAGAAATGAACGCTACGGCTACAAAGTATTTGCGCGATGGTGATCGAACAGTGCGCCATTTCCAACCATCGCGGGAACTATAGAAAGACGCGCGTAATGCCCGAGTATTTCGCGGCGAGGATATTGCGATTTTCGACGTACGTACTTCATTTTTCAATTCACACACCCGCACGAACGTACGTACACACACGCACGCACACATATACCTCGGACTATATTACGGACTCGAGACTGCCGGCACGATATGTACACCGGTCTCCTGTGTCCATACAAATATATATAGAAAACCGCAGAACAAACGGCAATTGGCTTATTCCGTCAACGCGTTTTCCACGCCGCCCTACGGCCTTCGAAATACAAATTGAAACGGGAAAATTCAATAAGTGACCACGGTACTATACTACGCATAGACATCGCCGATATTGTCGTGTTCTCCGCGTACAGTGTTCAATATTGTTTACGGCTGTACGAAAAGTCCGCCGCCGTCGTCGGTTTATTATTATTAATCGTACGCAACGCTCGGTCCGGTTTTGTTCTGTCTACTCGAGGCGAACGCACACACGTAATACGAAAAACGATTCGAACAATATTCAACGACCGACGCGACGCGGTTTTCAGCGTAGTAAACCGTACGAATTCGCGCGTTGTTACGCCGCTCTAGTTACGATTCCGCTAGAATAATCCGTCTCTATATTTAATTGCTTTCGTTTCCGGGCGACTATTATTTGTCGACAATGTTCTTCGCGAATTCGGACGGCGCGTTGCCCGATACCTAATGGTCGACAATTTTTCGTTCTTTTTAACGCGACCACCCCTTAAGCGCGCAAATAAATAATAAACGCCATTATCGGCGGTAGGGCAAAAATGAAATTTTTTTTTCACCGAACGAACGCTTATTAAAAACTACAAGAAGTTAAATTACCGGGTGCGTCGATATTTAAATAGACTTTTTTAACAAGTTGTTTCGTAATTGCGCAGAGAACGCGAGAAACACGAGTCGCTGAAATTGCCCTCTCCCCCCTCCCACCAAACCAACTTTGTCAATGGAACGTCGAACCTGCGCTACTTTATTTTTAGCTAAACTAATTGACGTAATTGATAAAATGTTTTCGCGAAGGTTCGAAGTTCCTTAGACAAAGTCAAAGAGTGAAACTTCGCGGACGTCGAAAACGCGTTTGGGCTCGCGTAATTACCGTCCGCTTCCCAACACCTCCCCTCGCCGTCGATATGATCATGTCGCGTAAAACGCGTGTTGTTTTACGATCGTTACAACGTAAGGTCGAACTTAAAATGGGAAGTATTTTAATCGAATTTTCGCGGTATTTATACGCGCGTTTACGAGCGAAGGTCTATCCGGCGCGATTAAATCTTCGCGCGCGTACATTTACCAAATCGTATCGCGGCCGTCTCCTAGGAATAATATCGTTTACGCGGCGCAGAAAAATTAACAAAACGAAAACGAAACGGCGGCCTATATAATTACTACGCCCGGCGAGATAAGGTATTATTATCGTAATAACACCGCATTAAGTTCTCGTGTCGTACTGCTTTCGTACATTACGTGTATTTTCGACGAAACTCGCCAAACGTTTATTTTATACGAAATATATTTATGTATCAATTTTGTCTCTTCGAAGACACGTAATCAAAAACATTTTGTATTTTTTTTAATTAGCTTTTATCGTAACTATTATAATTTAGCAATTATATAAATACGTTAAGCGATCAAAAATAAACAATACCGGGAACGTTTAAAACGTTCAACGTCCCTTCTAATCAATACAACCATGATCGGCACTATCTATTATAGGCTTATAATCCACCGAACTACGGAAAAAGCCTATAATATAATATGTTTATCGATAATTTTCTATCGAGAAACTTGCATTTGTTTAAATAATGGCGATGTAATATTGGAAAATCACGTACGTATAAACGATTAAACGACGAACAAAAAAAAACACGAGAATTAAATTTGTCCGAATAATTGGTAAATAATCGTTGTCATATCACGACGACAAAAAAAAGCTCCGCGTAATATCACAAATATACCACAGGTATCCCACACCGGGTTCGCGACGGTTTGCAAAAAGACAAAACGGGAAAACTCTATTTTTTTTATTTTTATAAGTTTTCTCGGGAAGCCACGTTTTTAAATGCGTATATCGTTTCCAAACTGATTATTTCGTTATCGTACGCAATACTCTTTAAGTTTTGTGCCGCAACACGAGCGCCGTGTGTACACGTTGTATCCGACGACAAACGGTTAAACGTTTACGATATAAATGGTAACATATCTAAGCCGATTATTTTATTTATTTAATATTATTATAAATTATCGTTTCTTTTTTGGCGGTTATTAACAATTGTTTTGGTCGCGTTCGTTTGAATTATTATTATTATACGTACGATTGAAATCGACGATTTCCTCGTGCTCTGATTACGCAACGACGAGTCGGGTAAGGGCGGTGAATGCCGTGAATGAGATGTGACTGGGGGAGGCGGGCATGGTTTAAAACCTAACTGGGAATACCGCCGAATTTCGAATATAATCTTTTTGTCACCGAATGAAATTCAATTTACTCGGCAAACAAGATGGTTTTTAATAAACTTATAAATATTCATCAGGAAAATATTCGGCGCAAGCCGTATAAACAAAAGGAATTGTGAACGACTTATTTCGAGGACTTAGTTTCCCGCGAATAATACTTGAAGTGAAATAATACGAAAATAATATACTAAAAAAGTTAGTTCCGCCGGAGAAATTAATTAGAATTTAAAATATCATCTCGGCGGTATAATATAATTGCACACGTGTAAATTACTTATTTGTCAGCGGACTGGTGCGTTGTATTCGTAACGAGTTTACGAGTCACGTCAACAATAACGCTACATGTATTAGTTATCACACTAGTAGCGAACGTTAATTAAAATATCGTTTTTCCGTGTACGTAAATATATATTTAGTTTTTTTTTAAATTTTTACCGAGGAATGGGGAATATCTATATAATGGTATATGTATAATAACTCCGTGTATATCTTCAAACAAGTTACGAAGTATCCATTCATTAGGTTTTTCAAAGTTATGAATAAAATTAAAAACCAAAAAAATTATTTTACATTTTAATCCGGAGAATTATTTGAATACGATAACAACACTGTCGTACCGTCGTCGTTGAAACCACTTAAAACGTTTTGTACGACGAATTACGATTTTTTTTCTAAGCAAATAAATTCGTTATAACGAATAAAATTTTTATTTTTACAATTAAAATACACGAATCGACTGTTATTTATTACGTTAAAAACGTTATGGGTGTATCGGGGAGACGGCTAATAATCGTTTGATTTCGTTGTATTCTTACCCCGTTCGTGGAAATTATTTTATTCCGACAACGATGTTTCTTATTTATGTATTTTGTGTTTTATTTTTAAACATACAAAATATCGAACCAATAAAAAAATGTACGAGCTTAGTTCATTTTAAACGGGTACTATAATATGTTATTACCTGTAAGTCATAATTAAATTGGTTTCAATACACGTTAGAACTTTTTCTATAAAGATCGAAATCATTTTACGTATTTTAGATATAATTTATAAACGTGCTCACACACACACACACAGATATATGTATGTGTATATATATATATATATATATATATATATGTCAAATTGGGGAAACAAACGCCCGATTGGATTTTCTTAATTTAATATTTTTTCAAATATTTTAAATTTCGATGCGTAAAAATGAATTCGCGGCGGGACGCGAAGGTTTTCCATTTCTATCAAATCCTAAAAACTTAAAAGAGATCTATACTTATATATACGAAGATATAAAATAATAACCTGTATTATTTTTTTACGAATGTATACGTATAAATTGATAAAAAAATCGAACGCTCCGAGTTAAAAAAAAAAATTCCCCCGTATGGTTTTTTTTTGTTTTTTTTAGTTCAGACAATTCGTGAAGGTACTTTTTTCTCTTCGGTTAGTCCACGAATAATAACAATAATAATATTCCGAAAAAAAAATGTTATTTACTCGACGTGGCTACGACGCCGTAAGGAACGAGAATGTTTTACGATTATTATCGCGATGTTTCCCTACTACGGGTTTGATGGACATTTTTTAATGAAACTGCTATCCGCTACGCCGTCACACACGCACAATTACGTCTCCTAATCCGTGTGGAAGGGTCTTGGAATTTTTTCATTTTTTTTTTTTTTTTAATTTTCTCCTTTCTCTCGCTTTTACCTCGAAAGTCTCTTTCAGAGACAATAAAGACCGTTCAGTCTTATCCAAACTGCTATCGTCCGTCCGCCACCTGTTGTGTATCGGAGCGTAAATATATAGACGCGCGCGCGCACATACGTACGTTTAATATAATAGCGTAATATACTGTTACGAGCACTGTTCATTATGATAAAAGCTGCAAGGCGATTACGTCGAGAGTATAGGAACTTTTTACGGCCATATATGTATAAGGTTTTTTATTTTTTTTAAATTCGTTGACCGTCCGTCATTTACGCCGCCGTTTCTCGTAACGTAAACCACTGGCGGCCATTGAATCGACTACCAACATTCAGTAAACTGCAAATTAACCCTTGAATTGACTTCCGATAGACGTTTTTTGATTGGCCCGACTCCCGATATAATGTCGAGCCGTTTTAAAAATATATTATAACGAAAGTTGAAAATGTACGTGACACGTCCACGTAGTTTTAGTTACGATATTAAACCTCTACCGCGGCAACGACGTTCAAATAAGGCTATCGTTTTATTCAAATCTTACGCGGAATTCGATTAGGTGCCCGAATTTTCGTCTAGCTTTTAGGCTTATGTACAATATAATTTCCGATTCCCTTAATAATGTTGAAAACGGTCACGAAATTGTATTTTAAACCTTTCTAAAAATGTTAAAATTACTCGAAAATATATAGGCATAGATCCGTTCGGCAATTTAGTAGTAGTTCAAAATGATTATATAGAGGGTCCATAACTGTTTTAATGATGTAATACGCGACGAATTTTTTCGCGCTCGTATACTGACGAAATTTATTATGAAATAAAAGACGAAACGATCTAAAATTTATTAATTTTTTTTTGATACGAAATAACCTTGTTACGATGATAAATTTCGTTGAACTTACACCGAGTCATTTTCATCGCGAGAATTAAATCGTACAACATAATATACGACACTGTTAAAATAATTCAAAGTCCGGAGGCCTATTATGTTGAATATCGCGCTATAAATAAATACGTATTATGCGTACAATATGGCGAATTTTATGGTATTTTAAACTTTTAGAAAGCACTTAACGTAATATGTAATTTTTTATTCAATTACAAAACACGCTATACCAAAAGTTACTTCAATCGTATAACTGAAATATCAAAATAATTGTAACGATATCAGTGGATATCATAGTTCTAAGAATTAATATCACGGCTATATTTCGACGTAATTTCATATTGTGTATTTTATGATAACATTTTAATAAAATATAGAATGACACTTGGACCTTTGGAATACTGACACTATTATAAAAACTTATGTCTAAAAAAAATTACATTTATACCATGAGAAAGCACATATAAACATATAAAATGCGCAGAAAATTATAATAATTATCGCAGACCGATTATTTACAGTTCAATCTAAATATGGAAATTATGTCACAGCTATAATAATAATAATAACGTATCGTTAGAAACGGCATATCGAATATAGATCCGCCACAAATATTAAAATATCTAAAACAATGGACACAAATAAGTGCAATCATCGTCGAAACAACTGCAAAGGTCAACATAATAGATGAGAGCTTAATTTAGTATGAACTGGCCGATTCGTCACGATAATCTAACCGGACATCTCTACTAAAAAAGGTAAAAATTACGCCTATCTAACCGTCGGTCGGTAGACCGCCAACCAACCAGAGTGTGTGCTCACTCCAGCCACGAGTCACCAGGTAGCAAAAGTCGGTATTCCAAGAACCAAGGGCTGTTTCTTTTCACCAAGATTTCTGCGTTTGACTCGTTTTCAATTGTCGGTGAATTCGCAAAAGCGAAGTCACCGTCCCAACCTATTTTTGTTTAATTTTTTTACAGTAGTTTTCTTTTCTTTATATTTTTGACACGATCGGCAAAGTAACTTGTTACTTTTATTAACAATATTCCTAAATAATTCTCGAACTCACGATCCCGAACGTATCTACGTAATAACTCATCAAAGTAAGTACCCTCCTTCATCCTTTTTACTTCCTTTCTAATCATATCCTATATCACCCCCCTCTTCAACCACTACAACCCTTTTCTTCTATTGAGTTATTACATAATGATAAATATAAAATAAAATAAAAAGTACGAGCTTATATAATCAAACGCTTGAAGGTAAATATATTAGAGCGATTCGAATACGTTTCGCGTAGCTCTTATCTAACTATATTTTATCTATTAAGAACTGTCCGATTTCATAACCGACGAGTTAGTTACGCAATTCGATATTTCTTTAGAAAAGCTAGTTTATTTAAAACTACAATTCGTTCCGTCTGTATAAACAATAATAAATAAATGTCACAAATTTCAATTCGTTTTCCAAAAATAAAAATATTTATAGATTCATATCCATTCATTATAATTACGTATAATAATTTATGAGAATTTTGTTGAGTGTTTATTTGATTTACTTAAAATGATAAACGCGTACGAACATCTTTAGAACTTCGTCGCATATTATAATATGTCTCAAATGTCTATTTCGATAGTTGGTATTTATAAATAAACGTCGGTAAGTATTATAATGGTATGTACAATTTTTGAAATCAATCGTTGCGTTTAAAAATCATTCGGTAAAAATGATTTTTTTAAATTTTGTCCGTCGTTTATAAAAATTATCGTGTCGTTAATATTACCTGTGTACGTAAACATTTAACATTAAAAGAAAATCAAAAACGTTTATATACTGTAACAATTTGTGTATAGAAAAGGTTGAAAAAAAAATGAGAAATATCGTGACACGCTGACCGTTTACAAGAAAACATTACCACCCATCGTCCAGATTACCAAACAACGATTGTTGTCGTACATTATTGTCTCAATACATAAAAATTACGTCTTATACGGTTCTTGTCTATCGCGCGTGCGTGTGTTTCATTAAAGACGTTAAATTTAAATACGTTCGATTTGGCCGTAATAATTATGTATATCGTGTCCGATAAATTTGACTAAAAAAAAAAATTCTCCCCAGAGTCACGAAAATTGGAGAATCATAGGAACGTAGGACGAAACTCTGGCTAAACAAAGAGTTACGCCGATTGACGGTAAATTATAAAAAACGAAAAAACAACCAACGATTAGAAATTAATAAAACGCCTACCATAAAACGCGTACCGAGTACGTCGTATTCCGTGAAAATCTGCATTCGTTCGTCGATTCTTAACTTTCAAATTATAATAATCAACGACCAACAACCGATCGATCGGGCGTGTGGCACGAATCGGACATCCACAGCATCAGCCACAACTCGCTACGTTTTCTTCAACGCGGCCGTGTTTTCGCCTTTAGTTACACGTCATTTCGTTTATGAATTAAGACAACCGAGATTTTTTACTGCCGCGTACCAGCGAAAAGGTAACGGAGTTCAATGGCGAAACCGCGGTAGTTAATAACACGTTACGCGTTTGATATTTAACGTAAAAATGCTATAATTCGTATCGAACGGATTATAATTGCCGATAGTAATAACGTACAGAATACAATGAACGCCGAATGGAAACAACCGACTACGGTTTACTTTTAAACGGAATTTTCGAAAACGTCAAACATATTCGCCGACGAACGTTTCATTCGAAAACCTCCCCGCACATTCGTACGTAATCGTATTACGTCATATACGCGTATATAACGTTTGGAATACATAATATCGTATTGTTCGCGAAATTTATTTTCGTAATTATTTTTTAGATTCGACGAAGCTTAGTGCGCTCATCTACGCTCGTTATCCAATAATAAATTGGCGCGTCGAAATCGCACGCGGGACGTGGTGAAAATAACCTAAAGCGTCGTTTTCTCTTCGGGTTTATTGTCGTACACGAATATCTTTGGATTCCGCTACACACCACCTATTTCCCATCGGTCTGCGCAAAAGCCGTTTTATCGCTTAATTTAATTTCTTTTTCTCCGGCGAATTCTCCGCGTAACAACTCTAACGATGATTTCGTTTATAAATCTGGAACGGTCGCGAACTCGGGAAAAAAAAATTGTCGATCTTCCGTTAGATTTCGTTTTACTTCCCATACATAATATATGAAATTCGTTGTTGAATGTGAGCGTATTGTATCTCTAAAACGCGTCCCCCTGTCATAGATCGGAGTGAAATTTTCGCACGAGAAAATTATTTTTTCCAATAAAATTAAAGTGATTTTAGA